>VOMN01019603.1:0-14114 GCA_014899125.1 Orchestia grillus
AACGAGCGCCTTCTTCTGTGGCAGACGAGATGGCGGCGCTAACGAGAGACGCTCGCCAGATATCAAGATACTGGGTTATGATCTCGTCGAAACATCTAAGAACATTATCAGTATGGAATTACGAATGACACGGCGTCTTCGACAACAGAGACGCTGAATGAGCTGATAAGGAAATTATTAAAAGGTTCTTAAAAGAAATTACATGAAATTACCTTTCAGTCGCTCTGTTTAGCGAAAATATACGTTTTACCTGGTATGCTTTCACTCTACAATATTGCTAACCTGTCAAAGAATTAGCTCGAAGCATGTTAAAAATTTAGTCGCGCGACCCGTTACAAATGACAGGACTTTTTAAATTTATTCTTAAAATGAGCGGTATTTTCCTAGTACAATATGTAATGGGTCACAAAAGTTCCTTTATCTTTTCCTCTGAAGTTAAATATCCATGACCAAATTAGGTTAACCAATATAATGCAGATCGAACTCAAAGAATTTAATCTCTTATAGATTACATTCATTTACAGTACGATATTCATTCCTTGAGACATTAGATTCCCACGTTACATCTTTGAGGATAACTGGAGAATTTCTTTATGTAAAACAACTCGAAAGTTCGGGTAAATTAATACTTCCCTAGAAGAAGTTCTCCAAATAACCTGAAATTATGCATCCTATTTACGGCACTGCCGCATATGAGCGCCACTTACAGTCGTTTTTTTCAACGAAATACTGATGATGGAGACAAAGAAAACAACCAAGCAACCAACAAGCTGTGCATTATTAAATAGTAGAATAACATCATTCGTTTTCAGCGTCTACAACGAATAAATATATATTATTTATGTATTACCACATTTTATTTATGAAATATAATAAAATATATATTATTAAAATAATATTAAAAATAAAATAATAGTAAAAGAGTAAAATAGATATATTATTTCGGAGATATATCTTCCTTTTGAAAGCGGAGTTTTATTGAGAAAAATAAGACCAGCGAATAGATGGAAAACACGTGTTTTTCATGACAAATAGATGGAAAACATTTTTTTCTTTACAAACTTTCGATTTTCACCAAAATCCTTTAATGCTGAAGAACCTCTAAAATTCAAATTTCAAAGATGGACATGAGTTCGAAAATTTGTATACTGTCTGGCAATCTGGAGCGGGATATATGCAAATTTTTAAACTTATGTCCATTTTTCAAATTCGAATTTTTGATGTATTTTGCCTGAGGATTACTTTACTGAAAACCGAAAGCTTGTAAAGAAAAGGAAATGTTTTTCGTCAATTCGCTGGTCTGATTTTTCTTAAAATATATATATTTGCCACTTAGATCTACAGTACTTAATATGATGTTTAATTGGACGGTATCTAATACTACTCAGGATACCTTGGAGGTGTTTGGGCTATCACGCCAGGGCTACACTGAGGTGCCGCCACTTTGTGTGCAAGGTGTGCCTTCGCATATCCGCGAACTGTTGAATGAGACCATTTCCTTCCGCCGTTTGATGATAGTAAGGCAAGGGAGCCTCACTATCATCAGACCGTCGTGAATATATTCATTCGTGTATATTACATAGGCCTGAATTTTAGTCTAATGCAAAAATGAAAGCTTGACACTTGACCTACTAACAAATAAATACATAAAAATTCACTCGGTGGTCGTTCTTACATAGAATTGGATTCGAAGGAACGTCGCACCGTCTCCACGGCGCCCGACGAGCTGGAAGCAGCGCACTGAATGAACTCGGCTTAATTATGAAAGGTGAGCCGGACCATGGAATCAGATTAGATTAGATTAGATTATGGTTATTTTAAAACTCCCTGATTCAATGAAATGAGTTGTGATCCAAAGAGAGCGAAAAGAAGGGACAATTTAATATGGACTTCAGAAAACGTGGAATCGCTGCACAGGTGTGTTCCCACACAAGATTCCCTCCACATAGAAAAAGCAATTTAAGAAGGAAGAGAAAGAAAAGATAAAGAAAAATAAGAGAATAAGGCTTGAAAATGAAAAGAAGAAAAGCGTACACGAAAGACAGAAGTCTCGAAGGTCTAGCTAAAGCTGAGGTAACCTAACAGTGCCCCAACCGGGTCATCAAATCCGGAAAAATTAAGGCGACCTTTTCATTTCAGTTTTAATCCACGTTTAATTTTCTATGACTGCGATAATTGCCAATTCAGAAGGTATTAATCGGAGATTGACCAGGCTTCAGCGAAAAATCTTATAGTCAGTGTCAGAAGCCGTTCATTGACTGGAGAGTTTACGAACAAACGCGATCAAGCAGTTCACACTTAAATATGCTGATGAGAAAAATGAAAAATCTAAAAACGTGTAACAATTGGATGAAACGTCATATCGCCCCTTCAGATTTACTTCGAGAATTACCGAACTGATGCAAAAATGTTACACCGAGCATAATATTAGGATTGAAAGATGATCGCAATAGAGTTGCACCTACAATCGAAACTTTACTGAGATACAAAAAATCATAGAATAAAAGTTTTATCAAAAGTAGCAGCTGAGGAGAGAATATGAAATTGGTTCCATTTCATTACAAACTAGTAGAAAGCAAATGTGAAGTTATGATGAGGTCGTATTCAGAAAAAACTGATTTATACAACATTAAAAACTCGATTACCATCATACTGCAAGGAGCTACAATCTAGTGATCGCACTGTCGATGAAAAGTTGGTCTATGCGATGCGACTGTCTATAAAATCAAACTCTGAAACAATTTTTAAAATACTCTACAAGAATTATACTTAAAATAGTTTTCGTCTATCTCCAAATAGAAAAAAAGCGCTTGAAATTACCGTACAATTTTTTGATATTTTTTAGCTGGGCCTTACTGTCAAGCGTCAATAAATTAATTGAACGTAGCCTCCATCAATAAAATCCGTGATCATCGTTACTTCAGCTCAAACCTCCAAATTGGGAAACTCGGAGTCTGGACCGCCGTGTGCGTCCTGAAGGAACGCACTTTTTCTGGCGTCCATCCGCGCAATAGCGGCACTTCGCTTTTATTGCTAAAGTTTTATTGGAAGCAAATTCACAAACAAGAATATATGCGCCGCACTCGAGACCAGGCGTATCTTTGGCCAACTTTATGCGTAACACAATTTGCCAGCGACGCAATCACGAGACAAATGCGTATAGAGGCGACAGCTATTATGCAATGCAGAAAATCGAACGATGCAAGATGTAACATGCACACATACTGGTATTAGAAATACGACAGGATTGTTTCATAAAAAGTGAAGGTAGAGTAGCAGATATTTGGCCGTACTGATCAGCTCATAATTTAACGCAGTTTATCTGAGCCATGCACCTCACATGTTTTCAGAAAACATTGAGGAATTCTAGTGCGAGTTATTATAGAATCCTTATCAACAGATCAAAGTATAAACACAAACATAAATACCTTTTCTACTGATTCGAAAAAAGAATGCTCTTCATAGAAAGGGAAATATACTAACGTTTATCGGCAGGAAGATGATTCTTCACGAATGAAAAAGATCATAGCGAACACTGCTGATAATTATAATCAACGAAACAAAGAGCGATAATGGTCCAGTTTAGGCCCATGGTCAGCGGAAGAAGAGAAGCTAGACTCGGGAGGTAAATAGATAGAACTACATTGGTCCGTAAAGAAACAATTTGATTTCAATTACTAATTTCCTAGTTCACAAGAAACTCTAATTTTAAAACCAACTTTAATTTCATTGTTTCCTGTAGCGCAACACTTAACTTAGAAGGCGATGTAAGAGTTCAGTCTTACAATAAAATGGACGAGCAACAGAATGGACGACCAGGCCCGGGCGTACACGGCTGGCTACCACAGAGCGACCTCGAGGCTGGTAGCGCTGCCGCCAGCCCTGCATTGAGGCTGCTCCAATTGACGGCCCCAGCCACAGTATCTGACGGGCCTGCCGACGCTAACTCCGACTGACGATGTCACTTCATGAACGATGTCTTTACTGGCTGGACGGGGCGAGCAGGGGTACCCCTCACAAACAAGTAAGACGTACCGTGCACGCACAAACATCGATTCATCGCACTATCCCCATACCTAAAAATTACCTCGTTCCCTGCGAGTTGTAGGCGAATGGTGGTTACTTCAAAATGAAAGCCGGTACTGCTATTGGTAGCTATGTATATTCAACACTGTAATTTGAGTGATGACTCACTGCTCAACAACGATAAAGAGAAACACTTTTCGTACAACGCATTTGTGCAGATGTCATCTTTCTGTAGGAGCATCAAATGTAACATTAAATTAAGCTTGACGTTAATTTCGTAGCAATAAGATTTTAGTAGCACATCAGATCAGTGACCGACGTGACACTGATGCACGAAATCTGAACTGACACAAAAGTCGGAAATCGACAACGAATGTGGAAAAAATTAAATTATGAATTCACTATTTCAATAAAACAATCAGCATGTGCACGAATTGGCCATCGATACTGAAGAAAATTTAAAAGGGAGATAATAAGGAACGCCTAAAAAATCGACGATGAATTTAATTACCACGAGAATTATGTTACGGAAAATGTATTAACACAAAGTTTATAAGTTAGAAATGGAGTTCATCTCAACTTGGTGTAAGCCTAAGGCGAAAGCTCTCGAAATGTGACAGTAAGACGTGCTAACTTCCCAAGCGAAAGAGTCGACTTAGGAAGATGATTTGATGACAGCTTTCCATTGGGGCGAGACACATTCGCCTCAGTGAAGTTGGACGAAGACAGACTCTCTGTTATCAAGGAACGTGCTGCCGCAAAACCATGCAAGAGGCTTCTCAAAAAACGAGAATCTCCCAAAGCTGAAAGGGAGGATCAAAGTTTTTAGGGGCTTCATGTTGAGGAAGACGGATTAATTCATCGCATTCTGGCGAGGACCATGTGCTATAAAAAGCAGCTCAAAAAATCCTCCTCTGACATGAAGTAAGAGAAAAGAAGCAGGTTCTGCGAGTCAAATATCGCCGAAAATGACCAAAAGAAGCACATCCGTTTCTCATAAATACCAGAAACAAAAAGATTTATCATCGATAACCAGGAACTGTTTCAAAACGAACACCCACGTTAAGGGAATGCTCACAAGATGTCCAACTGCATCAGAAAATAGCTTAAGAGGTTGAATATGTCATGTGTTTAGAGGGTTACCTTAACCGGATGTTTGCACTAGAAGGAAGCGATCAAAAGCACGGGTAGAAATTGAAATTCATTAGTTTACTCTATTTGTTCACGACTGGATACGTTGACCCTTTGAAAAGAAAATTTAGGTACATAAATCACTATATATATAGAGATAATCAGCCATTAGACCGAGCAACATCACATTTTAAATAATTTATGGTAATCCTACCTGAAATTATCGCCTCTTCCATTTCGTGAGTGTTTCGAGAAGCTAACTTCGAGAAGGCAGTTCCAAATGAAGCTGTATAAAATAGTGAGATTTAGTAAGTTATTCAAGATATTTTCTTATCGACTATCGGACAACGCCATTCATTCCAAGAATTTTCTAGCGAAGAGCAAGTTGCATACACACCGCTCCTCAAACTTGGTCACTCCCACAAGTCACAGTCCTGGGCCCACGCGGCCAGACGGTCCATCATCCGGTCCATGGGCCTAGAGGGCCTCGTTTGGGCGATAATACACGTCGTTTCTCCGACTTCATTAGTCGATAAATTGTCAATTACAAGCCGGGAACTGTCCAGTGCCCTCTGCAGCTGGAAGCCATCCAATTTCTATCTCTCAATTGAAGAGATCTTGAGATAAGACCTCACAACTTCACATAGAACTCTAATGTTGCAAGGGAGAAGCGTATAAAGCACCAAGTCTAAGCTGGATGAAGCACTGCGTCGATTTCAATTTGAAATTTCAATTTGTTTCAGAAAATCAATACGCGAATAATATTTGACCTACAAAATTAAAGGACAAACTTTCTCCATTTTGTACCCCGTAATATGACACTTAAAATGTAATTTCTGTGTATCATACCTTGCCCAGTAAAATTTTCTACGAGCTCTAACAAGGAACAGTAATTCACAGTAATTTATCTACGGCAGAAAATAAGCTTAAGAGTGAATGCTATCTGATGTTGTATGCGAATTTTTTACCTACGTAGTTAAGTGAACTGCAACTGAGTGCCTATTGTCCACGATATCTATCATCATTTTGCAGCTGCAGAACACTTTCAACGAAGAACTGAAATAGTATATGAAGAAGCTACTCGAATTTCTGGTAATGTTGGAACTACAGGTGGACATACAACTTTCGCTGTGTATGATGACTTAATTATTAAAAAAAATTCTTCAGCGTCAGCTCATACTGAGGTGGAAACGTTCGCCACTAGATAACAATGCTAAGAAAATGCGCTCTGAATCAACGAAGGGTTATAATTTTTTGGGGGTTTTCGGAAGCTCAAGTCTAACGGTTTCAGCAAAGAAACATTTCTTTGATAACGATGCACTGAGGCGGGTTCGTTCTTGATGTTACAGTTTCTAATTCGTATTGAGTCATTGTACTGTACGACGACCTTTGGCGAACGTGTTTAGGACATTCGTCACTCAACAAAGGACACCCGTTGGCTTAAACTCGATCTCCAATTAGTCGCTGTGAAACAATTCAGTTCGACAAAGCATGCTTCGACCGTCAGCAATATCAAATCAATAACACTGAACACGATTGAAATATAATATAACGAAAACGCAAGCCGAATGATAATTCCCTGAAATTACTTCCTGAATCTCAAAATAATAGCACATGCAAATGACGCTTTCCGCCGCGACGCCCATTTCAAACGGGAAGTCCATTGTGCTGTTCGAACACAACATCAGAATCGGGGAATCGAATAAAAGTACGGGAACGTCGCATCGCTCCAAAACTCGCCGACCAAACAATGGTTTCCAAACGTTGCCTTAACGCTGCTGCTCACCAATCGAGGGCACAACGTCGAGCAACAAAGTTCAGGATAGACAAAGTTGAGCGCTCGTTGAGCTCAGATTTCAAGCATACAAGGGAAAGAGCAAACATTGACTGAAGTATTAATTTCTCGTTGCTCCGTTAATTGGTGCAGCAAACAAGATTAATATTCGCTATAGTTTATAAGAATGGTAGTTCTGAAATAAAAGAATTGTAAAAGTTACCCTGTGTATATACTTAGAAATTGAACAATTAGGCCATGTGGATTGATATTTTTATTGAATCCCAAGGTAACGTGCTCTCACTGGTCATTGTACTCACCGAGATTTCCTGAACAAAATACAAGCACTACACGAGCAGCGCGGTGAAAGTCATAGCATCGACTTGCTAACAGTGACCTATTTCAGAATTGTTATTATTCTTACAAAAATCATCAAAGTTATGTTATTAGAAATAGACACTTTATGACTTCTCGTAATTTACAATATGTATAAAAGTTTTCCTGGTGAATACACTTTTCTCGAGTTTCCAAAGTGAATTCTAATTCTAGTGCAGCATGGTTTTTGGCACCAATTGTTTATCGTTACAGATGAAAGTATACAACATTAGGCGAAAATGTACAAAAAAGATGAATTGAAGACTTGAGAAATTACGACTAGTACCGGGAGATCGCGTGTAGCTTTTTCTCTCTACAGAACGGAGGAGAAAAAGAAGTCAAACCAAAGAAACGGACAAAGAAAGTTCCTTCAAGAAGCTTGTGATTCCACAGCAGCTAGGTAAGAGTATCATCAAAGAAGGTTGTCTCTCAAGTTCGCGGACGAGGACAGACAGTATCACCAAAAAATCAGACAGGAAAGTTGCCAAGGTGAGTCCTGAAAAAATGAGGGAGACTCCACTGCACCGGCGCTGATAAAAACAGCACCGCACATTCGAAAGATCGACAGAGTACATCTCTTCTTCGAGAATAGAATCATTTATCGACGCGCATGCAACCTCGACAACCCAGTCTAACTTTTTCGCTGGAGCATGTATTATAATCTTTAACTTTTGACTCGCAAGTATTTTCATTATTTCGAAGATTTATCGATGGGGTAGTGAAAGAGTCAGACTGGAAAGTGACAGCCCTCGGCCGGCGACAGGGCGCTCAGTACTCACCGACTCTATCGCTCGGTCGATGCGGAAGATCTCCTCCTGAAGGAGGTGCAGGGTCCCAGTTTTGCCGCGGTGGCGGGCGAACGCCGCTGCACAGGCGCTGTGGATGCTGTTAACCCAGTTCTCCAGCTCCACTTGGCAGGGCGCCTGGGGAACGTGAAAAAGTTCAAGATCAAATAACTCTCAAGTAGTTAATATCAATCTGTGAAAACAGTGTATCTTAACACACTTTAATTTGACTAAATCGTTTCTAAATAACGCCCTAAATAAAGAAAAGCTGATTTAAACACACGCACATGCAGCACAGTGAATTTTTCAGCAGGGATTTAAGGTCGAGAACAGGTTATGTAAAAAGTTTCAGAAGAAAATCACTACCCTGACGATGAGCTCAGCATCAAAACGCTCTCAGGAAATCAAAATGCAGCCATAAAATTTGCCGGATCAGAGCTTCGGCCAGCGGCTTAGGTCCGCACCGCAGATCAAGCGGCGGCCAACTTCCAATTACTCAACAAAAAAGTCAAAGCGGTCAAATTTCAGTTCGTCTCGTTTCCTAACATTAGCTGATAGTACTGACGTCAGCAAAACTGAGTCAACTTCGATACCGTGTACTTTTCAGAACTGACAGAAAAAAGAACTGTTTGAGTATAACATAGAACCTCTTGGTTTTAAGAGAATGCTATCACGGTGGAGCACAAGTCTCAAATAGAGTGAAAAAGTCAACTGGAAGTTTTGGTGTGGTTTTATTACCACCGCCGTTAGTAGTAAAGAAATACTGTGCATTTCTAGCGGAGAAACACGACGGACGTAAAGAGAACTGACGTGATTCAATTGGAAACACTAGTGCCATATAGCAGACAGGCTTGCCGCGGCAACGGTGGTAATAGCGGCAACTGTCAATGGCTGCGAACTGGCCGACGACGCCATCAAAATTTTATAGAACCAATAACGGCGTTTATGGCAGCTTTATTAAAAAAACAAATAGTGCAACGTCTGGTGTGAGGAAAGATTTAAAAGAATAAAGAGGTTTCAAGAATCATCCTTGAATTGAATTTAAAAAACGAGAAATAATTTTTCTCTATGAATAAATTGAAAAATGTTAGCAAATACACTCAATTGGTCCTCAGAGTCGTACAAGTTAAAAATATGACAACAGAAACAATAGAACTCTCTCTACTAAGAATGCACAGGATGGCTGAGCTTAGATTATGGCCATAATTTTTTAGCACACGATTTGTACGCAAAAAAGTCATACATCGCCGCGAAGATTCTGCAGAATTGTCCAAGTTAATCTAATTAATGGGGCACTGCGAGATTTCTCCAGAGCTTCAGAGGAGCGTTCTTCCGCTCAACGAAGATTGACTTCCTGTGAGCTTCCAAACGGAAGATTAGACCAAATTAAAAAAAAGTCAACGAAAAAACGAGTCAGACTCCGGAGATCGAGAGCTCTTTCTTTATAACTAGCAGCCGCTGGAATGAGAAGATGGAAGATATTGAAGATTCCTTACTCACTGTAAACTAATTATTCACTACTCCTAGTCAGCGATAACCATCTCTAAGACTAATTATCCATAACGAAGAGAGTTAATACAATTAGCGCAAAGATTGAGAAATTCCTCATTTGTATCTGCTGCGCATGCCGTTGGTGTATCCATATTTTGTTTAGGAAGATTTAACGGATAGAATGATAAGCCTGGGGGTAAACGAAAGTATGAAAGCTAAGCAGAAAAATGTTTGTTTGGTATATGTTCTACTCGTCAATGGCACTTGATTAAAATATCACGAGAACATTATGAGTATTAATGCCAGGACTATAATTCTCTAATGTTAATTTATTTGAACATCTACTTGTACAATCGGAACCAAGTGGTCACTGAGAGCTTTATTTTACATTGCAGTTAATGAACACATCGAGTGCGTGATTACACAACAAACACGTTCATTAACTCGAGATTTTTCAATGAAGGGCGCTCGCACCCTCTGGCAATGCTATATAGTACTTTAGGGGACGCGAGAAGTACGTCAAATATTCGGACAGGGGTATGAAATGTTGCCTGTCGTTGATTAACTTTAGCATTAGCTCCTCTCTCTCATTGTTGACATCCGCGCACGCCTCAGATTACGCTGCTAATTACCAAGACGCCCATGGCGTGGTCTTGCCGAGGGTGCCAAGGGCCCGAGGTAAAATTTTTCAAATGTGCGATGAAAATATTCAATTTTCTGGGGGATGGGGAGGTAAACAAATTTCGAGGCTGTAACAGGTGACGAGCACGGAGGAATTCTCAGAGTGTACTTGTGTCTGATGGGATATGTCTAATACCCATGCAGCTACAAATGGTACCAGGTTTGCTGGAGTTATACTCGTGTTATTGATTTGGGAGAACTGCGTTTCTGCTAAAGTAAGTACATAGCGTGACCTGAGACTCACTATATATTATTTACGAGCACGTTATTTTTTTTAAACAACAGCACTGCACAAAAATATACGTCAATTGTTTGAGAAACCACAAAATACTAATGCTAAAATTGAAATATTGTAAAGAACCAGTTGAGTTCAAATACATAGCATACGTTACATATAGGTAGGTAAACAAAGTAATTCAGATGTTTTCTATCGATATAGTTACCAAAAACCACCATCCATAATTATTATCATGATTATAATAATGTTATAATTATTCTAGCTATCAAGCTATACAGATAAATAACCGCACGCGAAAGGAGGGCTTCGACAAAACAGTCGTGTGAAAAAAATCATCCGGGGACACAGGAAATGAAACCATTTGCGCCTAAGCATGAGTTCGCTCAGATAATACGTAAGCCAAAGTAAATTGATAAAGTGAGAAGAGAAGGCGTAACTTCATTCAAAACTGAAACGTAGAGCAGCAAATAACCGATGCCATTGAACACAACTACGCATATTTTGAACGGCGTTAATTCCACAAAAGCACATGAACGAGACCGATACAATGAGCACGCGTCTTCAAGTTAAGCCCCATAATGCTGCAAATTCCCCATACACGCTGCAGGGCGACCCCACTTTGCACACCTCGCTAGAGGTGAGTATTGAAGGTGACCACGGCTGAGACTGGACCATTATGTCGAGCGGATTTAAGTGTGTGTGGTTGACATCACGCGGTTGCATCACGCGGAAACTTTGTGCACAGTGCATTACAGCGTCAAAGTTCTCAGAATGAAATATTCGCAATAGGATCGAGATCTCACTTTTACTCTTCTGGAAGTATGCCAAAAGTGAAGTAAAGGAGTACAGCAGACAAAGTCTTGCCCCATTATTACTGCAAAATTTGGAAACTGCGACCTGTGTCATTATACAATGAATGTGAGCATTAGTCAGGAGTATGTACTATATAATTTATATTATAATTTCGTTTGACTATCCTTTCCATATAGGGAGCATAGAACGGAAAGCGAGCACAAAATGGAGCGAGCATGGAGCGAGCATGGAGCGAGCAACAGCTTGTAACTGTTATTACGAGTCTCATGACAAAGGTTAGGTATTCAATATCAATGGTTAATATTAAATAGACAAATAATAGAGCGGTAAGCTCAGGTGGGCTGACAAATACTCTATACTTTTCCACTGCAATTTTGTAATGCATATTCAGCTTTTAAAAACGGATTAAAATACAGCTTTAAAACGTTCCATTCAAATATCACTTGAAAAACAATACATTAACACTAAATAAATCTCCTGTTTAAATCAAGATCAAAGCCGCTGATTCTCAAAAAATAAAATTGCAGAAGAATTAGCGCTATTCCAGAATGTACCGGTGAGGTCGGACACAGCTTTTGTGTCAAAATACCTACTCCCAAAATCAAAGCCTGGGTCGTCATGTTTCTCAACATCAACAAGGGATTTATGCTCTGCATTACAAACAAATTCGAAAAAGGAAGTCTATGTAGCAAAGTCCGAATTATTTCCTAGAAGCGAATGAAGCACATTCAGAGAGATGAATAAAATTCCAAGAGGAGGTAAGTCCATCGCTATTAGGGGGAAGCGGCAATTGCAGGGCGTGAATAACGCTTCCCTGGAACCTAGTGAGCATAATTTACATAAATCAGTGCAAGGCAAGCTCTCCCACGATCATGATATCCAATTATGAGCCGAACACAGGAACGATATTCGCTCGCAATCGGGAAGAGTGCAGTTATTGGCAAAGCAATGTACGCTCGACAGCCCTACACAGGGACGAGTCAGAACGAGAATTTCGTCAAACGAAGAGTTGTTTTCATTTTTCAACGTTCTTTACTTTTTCGTGCAAGAATTGCGAAAAACGATTAAAAGAGAAACAGCAAAATTTTTCCTGAAACTCCCTGGTTTTTCTTACCCAATTTTGAACTCTCAAAGAGTACTCAAGTCATTTAAGAAAAACTGTCTAAATAAGAAAATGTCAGGAAGGTAAAGTATTGGGCTTACTCTTTGATTTATTCCCTTTTGAGTGAATTCAGATTTTATCGTAAAACCACGAAATGTGCTTGAAGAGCAAGGCTGATACAGAATCTTCTATAAATATTTCGTGCAAAAAAATTCGCGAACCAATAGCTGCAGAAAAAATACATTTTTTGAATCATCATAAAAAATAGGATCTAAAATACTGACCACTTGAATGCTTCAGGAAAATACGCAAACTGAAGTCAAGCGAAACGTCGACCTAGATCGATACTGAACGACATTCTGGTATAGAAAGTACCTAGATTATTTTCATATGCAGATAGGGATCGGTTCTAAATCCAATTACTGAGAAGACAAAATTTACGATAAAAGCCATCACAATTGACATAAGCCATCAAAATACGTTTACGCAATTCACTGTAGAACGCGCACCAGGTAAGAAGAGCCTAATTGATCTGGTATTTCAAGGGACGCAATTTCCGTCCTGCTGCCCCACGCGAGTGTGGGCCCAAAGCAAACAAGAAACTAACAGGAGCTCTAACACAACGCGGTGCACAACGCGGTATACAACGCGGTGTACAACGCGGTGTCCGTGAGCCATTACTGACAACGCTGCCGACCAGGACTTCCCACCACACAGCAGGTCCCCTCTTCTCAGCCACGTGACGCATCTTTTGCGGGCTCCCTGGCGCACTGCTCCTGTGTTCCACTCGTAACTGTGAAGTACGGGTTCGACTCTCGGTTGAGCAAATAAATTTTCACGGAAACACGGAGTGCTTCTCTCGGAAAAGGAAGGTTAAGTCTGACATTCCTTACATTACTCATGCATCAGTAGTTCTAAGGCATTGAAAACCTTATGATGTATTATATGTGAAGTGTTGAAGTTCATAAGTTTCTTTGTTTCTTCCTTTTTTATCCTCAGCCACAGACACGTCCTCCAGTTTAATTATCCCGAATTCGAGCTTAACAAAAAAACTTTATTCCAACGGAGTCGACTCACAGTAGAAACATTGGGTCTTAAATGCCTTAATTAGTAACGAGGGAGCTATGCGAGGAATATAGAGTTTCAGCTTCCTTCCCCACGAGGAACACACTCCACGATTCCACGAAAATCCGTCTGCATAACCAGCCGAACCTATAGTAGAGTGGTACGAGCAAGCTCGTTCTATACGGATAAAAAATAACGTCTTCACTTGGGGTTCTCAATGATGTGTAAAATTCTCATGAAAAGAATATCTCCCGAAATAGATTCTCAAAAATTAGAAAAGTTCCACATCAAATTGAACATACACCTGTATGCGAAACAGTTTGTTTCATTTTCGACAGGTACGGAGAGTGAAAAAAGAACGGCTTAACACAAGTTGTTCCTCACCATTTTATCGGGGAAATACTCTCCTACCTTCAGAAATGGCGGCGACTAGGTTCGCTATACAAATTTAGTGTTTTAGTGTTAATCCCGTTCGTTGCACCTTACTGTTGAACTACGTAACTGATTTCTAGTCACTAGAAGTATCACATAAATCGCAGTAAATAATTCAATCTGAAGTTATAACCTTTGTTCACGTTGCAAAGCTCCTAAACTAAATATGTTAGACATAAGCACCAAATTTTAGTGAATTTG
>VOMN01019605.1:0-18136 GCA_014899125.1 Orchestia grillus
TTTGGCGAACGACAGCTAGGGTTTTGTCGTACCGTCACAACAGTTTTCCCCTATTAATGCATGAAGTTTATTCCATAATAATTTTTACAAATTCCGTAAAAATAGGTCGTTATTAGGCCATTTGTATCAGAAAAAATTGCTGAAATAATATTGATCAGCTAATGAGGTAAATGAGATTCAGTAAAAGATATGGCTGGAAGCCGTAGGTACCAAAAATGTTTTGATAATCAATAAACATTATGCCCCTCTTACCTTTCGTTTATAACATATTTCAGAAGCAAAATGTAGTGGCACTGTACTGTATAATCAATAAACCTTCTACTGCCATTGCCTTCTGTTACAATTGTACATATTCTGCTTTATTGCCAAGTGTATATAAGTATGTTATGTATTAGTGGGGTTAGTAAGTCAACTTATTGGATTCTTTTTCCTTAATAAATTAAACGACTTGTTGAATTTAAACTTGAAAGTTCAACTTATTTTGAAACTTGTCTCTCAGCTGATGAACTTAGCCCCTTCATGTATATATTCGTGCACTAGAATGTTCGTTGAACCTGAGGTAGTTGTCAGTTTTTCAAATTAGAGTTGGACTTGTCATGAACCTGTATTATTCGTATAAAAATTTAAAGCGCTTGAAACTTTCATCATTCGGTGAACAAATTGAAATAATGTAATTTCCCAGTAAATGTGCAAAAGTTATCGTAGTGTAAGAAGATTTTTAAGCTGCGTATAATATTTTTTTATGACTTGGGAATAAATTATTGCATTTTCACCCTTCATGTACGTGCACTTCTGTGTGCTAACACCACACATTGCGAAAATTACTCGAGAACTCAGATCGATTCCTCCTCGCGCTACAGCAAATATTATTAATCCTCTCAAATTTTCTTCAAGTTTACTCAATTAGAAAATCTTCCTCACTTGTGAGCCCCAGGTCCTGATGTTTTTGGAATATAGACCACCATATTTACGAAGGCGATTAGTGTATTGAAATGTTAGACTCAAACTCCGTGGATTTATTTAGGCTGATTTCAATTTTCCACAAGGCATGAGCACAAATGGGCGTAGAAGATGCTGTGGCTTCAGGATAAATGTTAATATATTCTAGGTATGACCTAGCGGCACTGCTTCAAAAGGCATCCGTACATAACAGAGGAAGTTTTAATCTAGCAAGCATAACTGCGCGTTTTGCATAAATTCAAGAGATAAAAATCTTTCTAACGACTTATGATTATTGCTGTTAACTTGCTTGTTTACTTACAAAAATACATAAATGCTCAAATGCATACATGTATACATACATGCATACAAGCTTATATAAACACGTGCACACATAATTACATTCATACAATCTATACGTGCTTACATGTGCATAAGTTTATACGAACACAAGCATACATAAGTACAATCATACATGTATGCGTGCATACTTCCCCCCAGGAAGGGTTGCTGCCACACCTCTAGGATGTTTGGAGAACGGCAGGCAGAGGTACAAAAGTTGTCAACCAAGTTCTCCGTACAAGCGAGACTTACGTGCGTAATAATTGGGTGGAGAGCAAAGAGTAAAAAAATAATAAATATCACTTATCTCTAGGACCTGCAATTTGACAATCAGATAAAGGCAAAACTGTGAAGTAGGCATGCAATGTAAGCTACAGTGGACTGTAGCTTTCACTGCAATTAAAGAACGAATCATCAGGTCTAAAAATTCGGATTGTAATAAAGTCCCTATAATCATTTTTCACGGAGTGTGCATCGTACCAGAGCTGAGAGGCTTTGTCTGCTCGTACTGTAAAGTTATATTTAAATGCATCAAGGATTTATTTTGTTGTAGCATGGATGAGTTGAATAAATCACAGCCTGACGCGTGTGCAGCACAAAAATTAACAGAGTGCCATAATCTGTGCCTCGCCAAAATTACGTGGTTGGCTGACATGGATCGCTGAAGGGGGAATGCTGCTCCATGGCTGAAGTGCGCGAACTAGAATTGCAACATGGTAGATCTAGAGCTAAAGGGAATAACGTTTCCTACAAAAACTAAAGCGCATAACAATGGTAGTGTTTCGATAAACCCTGTTCTGTGCTACCCCGTTTCTTTGGGCTTAGATGGCTTGACTCAGTGGAAGCAGTTTTGAGACGTGACGTTAGCATGCGTCGACATGAAACCATAGCAACCGGTTTGCTGGTCGGAGATTTTTTAATCCCCAGAATTTCATAAGGGTATTATTATTTCTCACAATATGGATCGTATTTGATTGAGAAAATTGCATTTTTTTTCGCTAAAGTAAGTTTTCGTATCAGGAGAAGGCTTCGAAATATGTTTTTCGTCGTATGTGGCCGAGTCCACGCAGATCATTGTACTGCTGCCCAGGAAAAGCACACCTCGTGCATTAGATATGACGCATACATCATTTGCTGTGAGATGCTGCTTACAATTTAGAGCACACGAGAAGCTAGCATACTTTTTTCCTGAATGTGACGCACTCCTCTTTTCTTTTCATATTCTAAAAATAGCGCTACTCTTTTGCGTTGAAACTATGTAATTTGCAGTCAGTGCATTTCTAAACACTTTAATGACTATCGCTTAAGAAATGAAGTATCCCACGCTCATCTCTTGTGCTTGTGTTCATGTATACATTGTCTATAAAAGATGATGAAAATAAGCGGAATTAGCACTCCTTCTGTCATCACCGAGACTTTGTAAAATACGTCAGTGGAGGCTAAGTGTCGTATCTATTTAGTGATTCCCACCAGGATTTGTGAACTTTATAGTAGTCGAAATTACCGTTCTAAAGAGCAGAATGCATGTAAGCTCGGACAATTTCAGAAATATACCTGAAAAGTTTATATCTAAATGCTACCCTTGAATAATTTGATTAAAAAAAGTTGCAATCATGTGAATAAATCAACATATTCACACACACACACGCAGAAACATAGGCCTGTCATCTTATTTACCAAAAATTAGAGGCCGACGCAAGCCGGCGGCTCTGCCGCTCTCGGTGACGAGTGTTTGAAGAAGAGTTCACTCTAAGATGGCCGCCCTTCAGTTAATCTTCCAAAGAGTTCTCCAGACACGAAAATTAATGAGCTCTTTGCCTCGGATGGAGGAAAAACAAGGCGAATACTCATGACTGCGGTCTACGCTGGCACAACACTTGTTTAGATTACAAATACATAAGGTGAGACGTGTCGTGTAGCTTCAGGCGCGTGTTTCACATGAGCTTAAGGTGGAAGTTGACTTATTATTTGATAAACTAGTGGATGAAGTGATGAACTTTAGACAAATATGGAAAATTAGACATGGTTCATCAAGTTAGTAGCATAAGAAGCTTTTCCTAAGCATTAGTTGTGATATCGTGAGAGAACTTCGTAATTTAAAGTATGCAATTTTTTAATTCACCTACCATACTGGGCAAAACTTTCGAAAGCATTCAACCTTCTTAACTTTAAACAACCGCATCTCAAAAGTCTTCATCACCTGGTAATTAATGAGTACTTAATGATATATTATGAATGTTTGGAAAACTACTTGAATTATTCTGGCCTTACGTTGGCTAGGTTTTGCTGCTCATGCACGTGAGATATCCAAGCTTGTCGTACAATCCTCACCTATCTTTTTTATGCCATCACTTACTTTTGAGGTATTAAGACACCGCTCGGAAGAAAATAAAGGATTTCATGTATTACGAGTATGTAACCTTATTTTCATGCTTGTCGTTCACTCAATACGTTCGTAGCACAAATTTTTCTAATTTAAAAAAACGACGGAATTGTTTGAGCGCCCAAATGTCTCTGGCATAAAAGAAATCAAACACGGATTTCAAGAACAATGAAAGAATTTTATGTTAGTAATATTTGCTATATAGACTGCCTGAAAAATTCAAATTCTGACAACTTACAAGATAACGAACCTGTTTCCGTCTCCACTTACAGGGTGATGAGTCAGAGGTGTAAGCCAAATACTCTCAAAGTTGTTTCTAAAGGCGGCATAGTCCGGCGGGTCTCTGCTCAGTAATAAACGAAAAAAAGAAAAATTATTTTAATCAATCTGATGAGGCAACACATCGATTTTTTCAGTCTCTGATATTTGCAAGTACGAGAAGAACAGAACGACGGTCACCTCCGGCTGGGGCTCTACACCTGGATGCAGTCGAGAACGTCGAGTTTAATGTTCATTTTCCATAAGCAGTATTCTGCTAGCATAAAAATCAGTCACTGCACGCCTCGGGATCGAATCCAGAACCACTTGAATAGAAAACAAGCACGCACGCTACCACCGCACCGCAAAGCCCCTACCAACTTGATGCTGTTTGACGCCTTTACTTTCGCTCAGGCATTTTTTGACGCCGAGGCTAAATTCTTGTCATGTCAAAATTGCCGATTTGATATTGTCCATGAAATATGTTCTGCTTGAATACCTCAGTTAACAGACTTTAAATATTGTCTTGGTTTACTGGTTGAACTGAACGTACGATCGTATGTTTCGTGGCTTAGAAAAGTATTCATTTTAACAGGAGTAATTACAAACGTACGTTAAAAATTTCGAAATGAAATGAAATGAAGATTAAATATACACTAAAAATTGATAATTGGATAGTAACTGGAACTGGATATTAATGGACTATTAAATAGCTATTTAAATTTCGGTATTAAAATTTTTGCATTCGAACTTCATCTCAAAAGTTTTAATCACATGGTAATTAACGAGTGGTAAATGAGATATTATGAATGTTTGGAAACTACTTAAATGATTCTGGCCTTACGTTGACTAGGTTTTGCTGGTCATGCATTTGAGATATCCAGGCTTGTGGTACAGTCTATCTCCATCATGACATAACTCCATCATGACATTTCTTCTTGGGATGTTAATATTTTTCAATTGGTTACCTAAAACAGCTGCAAAGTTGGTTGGTTCAATAGCTACGACAGGTTTTCACAAATTTTGACTCGTTAGAGTTGCATGCGAACATCCCGGGCGTGCAATGCTTACCGAGAAATTGTGTCTTTCTTGAAAAACTGCTCCTAATTTTGATATCAATTGTGCATTATTTTCGAAGTAAGCATTTGGGCCGGGAAGACAAAATGACTTAATATACACAGACAATAGGTTACTTCCACTCGCACAGCGTCTCAGAATGTTATTTTCTTGGAGGTGTATGCAGAAAATTTCTTTGAAATTAAAAGAAAAACCCATGTTGTCAACCCACGTAAGTTTCATTTTAATAGACATTAAAATGGACTCCATGCTGAGACTTGCATTCCCCTGGGTTTTAAAAACAACGCTCATTTTACGGTCCAAAATTAGGCTCGGTGCCTTGAAAAGTTTCATTGTATATTCTACCGTGCTGTTGTTGAATTGCTTACAGCGCTAGCTATCTCTCCAAACCAATTCGGTAACTGGTATTTGAAATACACTGAAGAACGACATCAAAAAATAGAAGCTTTTGCCTGTATTGTATAGTTTGCAAAAAATATAATTTTATCATTCCAAATTCAGGCGTGAGGTTTATATGCATGCTGCAGTATGGGTCATAGACTCAAAGTTTCAATGGATTAAAATACTAGTAAATTTTGAGAAGATAGCATGTATGTATATATGATTTGAAATCTCCTGACCATTCTAATTCATTACGAACAATTAAAAATTCATACCGTCACAGTTGAAGAGTAAAAAAACATATCAAATGAATTATAATGTTAGCAATTCGTTGTAAATGGCATTACGAAGGGAGTACAGTATTTTGAAGCAGCAGCACCAGCGAATATCGACCAATATATCATTGGCCAAGGATAACATCTGGTACTCATTCACCTGCATTGTCGACGGGTATTGTGTTGATACATCGTATCATCGCACCTTCTTTGAGCACTATCCAAACGCTGCACAGCTGACATCAGTCCCTGCCCCCCTGGTGCTGGAGTCAGCTGGAGACAGTGCAGCGTCATGCTTGATGGTCACACCGACTTTTTATTGTGATTTAAACCTGCGTGTCGTGCTGACTTGTAATGATATGGACATCTTATGCTGACCCACAGAGCTTTTTCAATGACGAAGCTTGAGTTACGATATGAAAATTAAAGATTTCTAGTCCTTCATTACTTCTGGGAGAAAATTACAAAATCGTACGTACTATATTTCAGAACGGTCGTCCGATGAGCGGTTTTGATTATGAACAAACACTTAGAGGCCGAACTCGTAATCAACAACATCTATAAATTGCAATCCAATTTCAGTATAAATTCTATTTTCTGATAACACCTACAAGTTCGAATCAATCCAAGAAACTATCCTGAATAAATTATCTGCATCTTTCCTGGTCACTAGCCTCAGAGTGGCAACACTTTGCTCAGTGTGGGCTGAACTGCAGGTGCGGATGGGTGTGTGCTAGTGTCAGGCGAGGCCACTTCGTGCTGTGCCGTGCGTGTTCAGAAAATGAAGAAGTTTACCTGTGGTCGGAACTTGTAATTTATTTTATGAAGGCTCCGTCCCTGGCGAACAGTTAACGTGATGCGTAAACTGAAAAGCTCCCTAAGTGATATTACTCTCAATTTCCTCAATGGGGAAATTGAGAAAACATTTGGTGGCTGGAAGGAATTTTTATGAGCAGTTTTAAATTAGAAGCACTGAATTCGTTGTGGTTTCAGGATATAAGTCGGTAAAATTATCTTTTTTAAACCTGGTTAGATAAGAATTGGGCAAAACCTACGGATGTACAGCACGGTTGTTAATTTTAGCTAGAGTTATGGGAGTGACGACGCTTTGTTACAGTTGCGGCTCTAATTTTATTTTGCTGGGTTACTGACGTGGGAAGGGTACAACTACAAACAACAATGATTTAAGAATTATCTACGCGTACGTTTTACCAAAAACTTGAAGCTTCGGCGCAGTCCGAGCTTTTAGTGTAGCGAGTGCAGAATGGAGCACGATAGACTTGAGCTGTTTCATATGTGTACATGCATGACTACGGCCGCTGAGCTGCCACATATGTGGGGCTTTCTGTTTGTAAAAACGAAATAACTAAGGTAAAGATAATTATGTACTAAGGAGCATGTCAGATCATGCACTCCAGCATCAGCTGTTCTCTGTCGATCGAATGCGTCAAGTAGAGGTCGAAAATTTTCTTATTTTTTATTCACGTGAAGATCTTGGTACAATTGTTTACGTGAACATATACGTTCAGTAGTGTAAAATGGATCGATTACCTGCCACAGGTATGCGGTGCAGAATTTGTTGCGTGCGTGCGTGTTTGTGTGTGTGTGTCTGTGTATAGAGAGCGTGGAAAAATTATAAATTTATACCGTCACATTGATACGTTGAAAAATTTTACCAGAGGCTTGAGAGGTTGAAATGTTTGGGGATATTATTTACCAGAGGCATGAAGTATAATAATTCCTATTCATAAAATGATAATTTAATTAATAATAATGACTCAGTATCCCGACTCTCACAATCCCCATTCTCAAGCATCACGTATTGCCTGACATCAAGAACCAAATCTTGACAAAAATATTAACCTTCTCCCTCAGATTATTGTGCTTATGTAGTCCAGATTTTTCAAGTTGAGAAGCACAATTGAAATCTTGTTTTTATTCATGGTTTATAACACAGTTTTTTTAGTAAGTTATTTACGTAACTCTTCTTTGCGCCCGCCACCGAAGCATTCGTTTAACAAATCATTACCACGTACCATTTCAGAAATGTTAATTCTACATCACCGCTGTAAAACCTACGCTCTGAATAAGAAATATTAATTTAAAAAGTACCAACAAATTAAAAAGTAATATTGACCCTGATACCGCCGTAATTTCTGCGTTCTGTATTAGAACTTTTAATTTAGAGAGTATGGTCAAGTTAAAGGGAAATATCACCTGTCCTGGCACTGCTATAATGCTGGCGGTAACCTTTTGACGGGAAGTCAAGTGAGGTGTCATTCCTGCGCGTCGTACTGTCGCGCCGTTTGTACTGCGTGTGCGGTGCAGGTAATTTAGCTCAATAAAGTTTAGATTATATATGCGATAAGGTTGCAGCTAGTTTTGTACGAAGAGCTGGAACCTAACCCAGGAATGGTAATTTTGTGGGTCTCGTACACCATAGTTTACCTTCCATTTTTTTCCTGTGATTTAACACTTTAAGCGCGACGTGTCCACATGTGGTCACGNAAATTTTACCTGTGTGGAGAATCGCACTTAAAGTGTTAAGACTAAGCTCTCTCCTTCGTCACCTTGGGTTTAGTCATCATTCCAGGGTTAAAACTGTTCAATATTGTAACATTGGATTTTCAGGGCCACAGTGATAACTAATGCAGAAAGGAATAACTACTCCGTCTTGGCTAATTAAATTTTTGCGCGACTGTACTGGGATCGTTTATTATAGAAGCGATCACCGCACCTTCTACCGTCGTAAATATAGGTAAAATTCAAAGTCCTGCTTATTCTGCCTAAAGGCGAGAAATTTCTACTCTGAAGAGAACCTTCACTCGTTCGTAAAAATGTGAATGAAGCGTAGCACTTGGTTGACATCTCGAGAAGTCGGTGCAGGTGGTGTTATGGCTGCTAGAGGTGGGCATCACAGCGCTGGAACTACCCATCGATCTAGCGGCCACCTTGAATTTGGCTGAGTTGCCTCCATTGCTGCCGAAAGGAATAAAAATTCCGCAAAAAAGGCCCGTTAATAATTGAGCGATTTTTTATCGCCTCCACAATATTCACTAGATGATCGTTCCCGCATTCTTTCACGACAGGTTTTCAGGCTACCAAATAGAACGTTTCAAATTTTAACAGCACTAAGCGCTGCCTCTTGCGTCTAGGAGACATCTGCTTTTGACAACTTGAAGTCGTGCAAAGATGAGTAATGTGAAATAACCCGCATTACTCTCAAATAACATGGTTATTTATCCAGTGGTTGAAGAGGAAATGGACGATTGACATGATAATTTAATTTTCTTTTCATTGGGAGTTTGAAGTGGGTGAAGTTAAATGCAAAGTTTGAAATTAGACATATGGATAGTTCGTCTTCGAGCATAAGTTTCTCATTTCTTCTTCTGTTCGCTCAACTCAAGTTTGAGGAAGAAAATGAACAGAGACGCTGGATTTGGCGCGGGAATCCTAATTTTCTGGCAACGCGAGGAGGTTCAGATGGCTGCTAAATTTATGAAAACATTTTGACGTTACATTAAAAGTTAAGAAAAAACCATGTGTTGAAGCCTGTTTCTGCGCGATTTGTGTTTCTTCGAAAACAGTGCACCGTTTTGAAATTGTATACGCAATCAAGTTCATCGACTGGGCAGATATGAAGGACATGGAGGTCTTGCGTGAGAAGTAGCTGAAGTGTACGACGTTGGTTGGGAGACCCATTTTCCAGACCAACCAATTGATTCTATTGTCACCACGACAAACTTCCTAAAGCGGAGGTTGGTAAATAATCAGCCTTATCTTGCTAAATAATCAGCCCTATCTTGCTAAATAATCAGCCCTATCTTGCTAAATAATCAGCCTTATCTTGCTAAATAATCAGCCTTATCTTCGTAAATAATCAGCCTCATCTTCGTAAATAATCAGCCTCATCTTCGTAAATAATCAGCCTCATCTTAGTAAATAATCAGCCTTATCTTGCTAAATAATCAGCCTTATCTTCGTAAATATTCAGCCTCATCTTCGTAAATAATCAGCCTTGCTAAATAATCAGCTTTATCTTGCTAAATCAGCCTTATTTTCGAAAATAATCAGCCTTATCTTTGCAAATAATCAGCCTTATCTTGGTAAATAATCGGCCTATCTTGGTAAATAATCGGCCTATCTNATCGGCCTTATCTTCGTAAATAATCGGCCTTATCTTCGTAAATAATCAGCTTTATTTTTGCTCGAGCAGTTTGTTTTTCGAAGTCAGCATAGCTGGAAATGATAGAGAGGGATATTGAAAAGGCGACGATATGAATATATTTCTAGATAATGCTTGAATTGATGGAAATAGAAATGAAAATTGTTGGAAGGTTATGATGAAATTTATTTTCCGAATAGTTGCAGCACATATTTTTGAAGTAATAGTGCAGACTTAGGTCCGCGAAAATAGAATAAAAACAAGCAACTGTTTATGTTCATTGGAAGTTGTATACTGATGATGAACGCATGGCATCTTCTTTAGTCCTTAATCTGCCGCATTATTTTGTACATGACTACTTTTATTCATATTATGTATATTTTCTCTTTGAAGGCGCATGAATACTACCAAAGGTGTGAAACGAAAACAGTAGGTAAACATTTTCTTGGTAGGGCGCATTTCTGTTAAAACAACGCACAACACGTGTAGAAGTAATTATATTGAATGCATTGCTTGAATTGGAACGAGGGACAGTAAAAGGTTCAAAGGCGGATCCGAGGTCCCGCCCCCGGGTAGCGACCTCAGGGTTATTGGCAGGACCTTCCCTCTGGCACCAGCAGCCCGAGGATTCAGGCAAAGATTTCTCGGATTGGTTGACTTGATATTTTCGATTTCAGAGAATTGCTCAAACGATCAAGGAAAAAATTCAGACGTTCTGATGTATTGGTCAGGTGGTACGGATCATTTTTCAATCCGTTTGATTTTTAACCTAACGAGTGGGGAAATTGCTTCTAGATCTGCACTATTACTTAATTAAACGAGCTATTGTTATCACTTAGCGATTTCGGTCATTATACATAATATTTCGGTTATTGCATAATTTTCTTATTACCATTCAATTGATGAGCATCGCAGCGCAATAATGGAAACATAATCCTGTTAACTGCGTTCATGTTCGCAGTTAGTTTTAAACAGTTCGGATAATTAATGCCGTCTGCGATTCCGATTCCTTCGATATTCCTGACTATAAAAATTAAAATTATTGCTTAATGAATCAGTGGTATTTTTTCAACAACCATATTTAATTTTCAACACTCCATGTTTATTCTTCATCACTCGATATTCATTCCTCAATACTCCACAGTTATTCCTCAACACTCCACATTTATTCTTCAACACTCCACACTTATTTTTTAACATTCTATATTTATTCCTCAACACTTCACATCTATTTTTCAACACTCCACATTTTTTCTTCAACAATACACATTCATTTTTCAACAATCCACATTCATTCTTCAACAATCCACATTCATTCTTCAACAATCCTAATTCATTCTTCAACAATCCACATTCATTCAACAATCCACATTCGTTCTTCAGCAATCCACATTCATTCTTCAGCAATCCACATTCATTCTTCAGCAATCCACATTCATTCTTCAACAATCCACATTCATTCTTCAACAATCCACATTTATTATCGAAGAATTCGTATTTATGCTTGAGCAATCCGCATTGTTTTTTGAGTAATCCTTATTATTCAAGTACAATGTGATACCAAGGAAATCAACGTTATTCTTTATGCAATAAGTACTGTCATGAAAAACCTGTATTATTCCTTAAATTTTCTATGCTGTTCATTTGAGACAGAAAGTGCATTAATGATTGGGGCAAGTGTATAAGATATCCCGACTTCCACTTGACATATCCCGACTTTGGCTTGCAGTGTGCCGACTTTGGCTCGCAGTGTGCCGACTTTGGCTCGCAGTGTCCCGACTTTGGCTCGCAGTGTCCCGACTTGGCCTTGCAGTGTCCCGACTAACGCTTGCACTTCCAGAATCGGCTGTTACTGGCAAGACCTCCCATTTAGCTCCTGGCGTCAAAGCGTCTCGTGCTGTCTACGCGTCCCTGCCATTTCATTAGTAGCTACTCCGCTTGCGCTCGAGAGGCTGTCGGAGAGCTGGAAAGTCACACCGTTGTCCTCGGTCAACATTGTCTTCTAGGTGTCGAGATCGAGCTGTGGGACTCGTACCTATTTTCATACTTCTATTGCAGTGATGCAATAGTCAATGTTTTGCTTATTTGTGTGCTTATTTTTCAGATTTTATCACGCGTATTGAAGTCACGATAGGTGCAGTGTTCATTCATTGTGAACTGTGAAAGAAGTTACGCTTAAAAGTCAGTGCCCTGTGTAGAGGTCTTGATAATTAGTTCTCAGTAATCAAGATAAGTCGCATCGATACGGATACATCACACAAATACGGGCACGTCTCAATAATGCTGGCAATTCTCGATAATGTGGAGATGAAACGGACGATATCAGAATGCAGAAACACACACTTTTGCACGAATACACGCAGTACTAATACACTACCGCTATAATACAGGGAGAGGATTAAAACACAGCGACAGTGATAATACAGAAACACGATTTGTAATACAGAAACTCTGTTATAATACATTAATACCATTATAATTCAAAAACCAGTTAATTATTCAGCAACATCATTATAACACGAGAACATTGTTTTGGTATAAGATCCCCAATATAATGCATGTACTCCACTCAAATACATGAACACTAGAACACCTGGTAGAGGATCACAGAAAACGCAAGAACCTCCTTATAATACAGGAATACCCCAGTGAATCTTCACCTCTGTGGCACCTCAGCTGCAGGCCTGGCAGGCCTGGATGACTGGTCTGCCCTGAAGGATATTTGCTTCCCTGCGAAGTTGCGCTGAGCGCAAACAGGACGCAGCCTCCGCCGTGCACTGCTGGACAAATGTTACCGCAGGTGCGAGGTGATGCGAGTGTGCAGTGAACGGTCACGTCAGTGGTTTGTATCGTGAAGTCATTTAACACCGATCTGGATTTTATTAGCGTTGGATTACCGGTGGATTATCGTTGGATTCCCGGTGGATTATCGTCGCTCGCTGGGATCGGGAACATTCAGCGGGTATGAGAACACCTCGTCTTCGTTTTCTAGTCGGTGAGTAATGATTAATTGCTACGTGCATTTTTTGCCGTGCTTACGCTCCTGCTATGTCTTCAGATTAAAAAATACTAATTTTTAGTGTATGCCGATGAACGTAGTGCATTAGCGACTGGTAAGTAATTATTTCAGTTTTTAGTGCTTCAAAATATGTTTCTGGCCTACTGAGAGGCTAGCAGGCGGAATTGAGAGGAAGATTGAGATGGCCAATCTTGCTGTTAAATTGTCTGTTAAATTTGAATAAATTTATGGCCGCTCGAACGGAAGGTGAAAATTTTAATTTCAGAACAATTATGTCCTTTCGATGAGAGAAACCGTCGAAACGATACTTGTGTTTTTTTATTGTCCGGGACAATAGAGTTAAGTATTTTACTAAAAGTTGATTTGAATGGATTAAGTTAAGATTTCCTAAATATACTAAGATTTTATATGCATTGGCATTCAGGTTCATTTATCCAAGCAATGAGATACTTTGACGTCCCTCGCATCACAGTTTGAACAAGCATTTTTTCAATAGAGATTTATTCGTTTGTGCAACCGGTGAAAAATCTCTACTAGAAAGAAAGGAAACCAGTACAGTTCGATAGTAATTACTGCTCACACTTGATATTTGTAGTGCTATGCAACCCACACCTAATTTTGTAAGTGGGTTGCATAGCTTTAAAGTAAGAAGTGCATGCTTGCTAGTCTTCAAATATATATAATTTTACAAAAAACAGGTATGTCCACTTCAAGATGCGCTATTGCAATACATGATGCGAATTGTCTTAACGCAACACTCCCCCGGGCACGATACCCAGCACATGGGAAGTCACGAGGCACTATTCAATAGAGGAACAGTGGGAACGCATCCGCACCACTGATGACACTCGTGCTGTTGGACTCCGCTGGACTCTAGCGGACGCTTTGTATCAAAATTAGCTCTAATGATGCAGTGCAGTTGGGTGAGAGGACCGGAGATTTACACACTAGGGTTCGATTAACTTAATTAGCTGCTCGGAATTACTCCTAGCTGCGCAAGAGAGGCAGTCCCTGGGCAACGCTGCGTGTGGGCTGATGTGTTATCAAGTTCAGAACATGTCCTGTATTGAACAGGATCAATGTTCACTCTGTGTTTACCTAAACGCGTGAGAAAGTACAACTCGGTGGTGGAGCATGCGAGGTCGTGAAGTGCTCATTTCAATTGATGTTCTTTAGGCTGACATTGGCTCACGGAAATCTTGGCTCTAGAGGTTTTGAATTGACAATTCTAGAAGGAAGGAATTGAGTTGGTAATATTTCAGTAGTGTGTTCTATTTATAGAATTTCTGTAGTTTCCGCGCGAAAAACAAAAGTGGAGAGTAGAATATGTCGCGTAAATATTTCGCGAGCGCGCGTACAACTCACCGAGCACTCGAACACGTACGCACAAGATGCATTCACACCAAATCTTCCTTGTTTTTCGTAAGTTTGAATTTTTTCGGACGATCACAGTGCAAGTATTCTCGTATTTTCGTCTATTGACAAAATAATTTGGTCCTTTTAACATTCACTTAATAGTGCTTTGTTCATGCTGGTCTCGTTCAAAAACTTCAATGCGTAATGCCTGTCAAATTTTCATGATCTTGAATCTGTTTTTGGATATTAATAACCCATTAACACGTTCACAAAATGAATCTGGTTCCCATCGACCGGTGACAACTGTTAGCTACCCGAAGTAAAAAGAGAAAATTCAAGAGTACTCGAGTTTCCGCAAGTAATATTTTTGAGAGACAAGAAGATTTATTAAACCAATTGGAACCTAGCAAGGACAAAATTTTGAGTTTTGTGTCTTCCCCACAATTTTATTTTCTAGAGTTAATAATTTACCAGAAAGTAATTGGCTTCCTAGTTTACTGGTGTCGTCTTCCAACAAATTGTGAACATAATAGATGTTAATTAATGGAACCACAGATTGTCAACTTGGACGTGTTTCCACAAAGTTGTTTTTTTGAAATGCCCGAAACATTTTAGCCACATAATTTCTCGCTCTCCGGAAGACGCTTGTATTTATATCGCAAGATAAACGTCAGACATGGAGGCAAGTGGCATCCAGTGTGGGAAAAACACGCTGGAACACACGCGGTCTGCTGGATTAGCGGGTCCGGGGGGAGAAGGGGGGGATGCTCCTCGGACAGCTGTAGTCTGACTCCGAAATTCGAGGAACTAGCAGTCCAAATTTTGGACCGGGAGTGTGCCATTTTGGACCGGGAGTGTGCCATTTTGGACCGGGAGTGTGCCGTTTTGGAATGACGGGTTGAGATTGAAGATTTTTGGAAATCATAGAAAACTTTTCGCTGTTTGATGGTTAAAAATATACGAAATATGGCGTACGAGTCTGAAAACCGCACGAGTTTCCTCAGGAAGAATGAATGATTCAACTTCTTGTGACACAAATTTCGTTTCGCTTATCTGGAGTACTGCCCTCCATCTAAGCGTTGGTCTTTGGAATACGTCATGTGTCGTTCAGGTTTGTGTTACTCTTTGTTTTATTGAGTCTTTATATCGTCGTGCGTTTCGAAGGAGTCGTGGACCATCGGCCGCGGCTGCGCCGACTCGCCGCCTGCGGACTGAGGAGCTCGAATTAGTCGCAACCTCGCCGTTTTGGCATCTAGTTTGACTTCTTGCATGAGATTTTGCTCGCATCGGCAGCGAGATCGTGAATTAGAATGGGGTCGTTAGAAGCGACAGTAATTTATTTAATTTCGAAGGTAATTAGTATTAATTACGATATCGATAACGTGAACTACGACAGCGATTTCACTAATTACAACGGCGGTTTCATAATTCACGAGGATTTCATAGCATACAATGATTTCATAGTATACAATGATTTCGTAGTATACAGTGATTTCATAGTATACAATGATTTCATAGTATATAATGATTTCATAGTATATAATGATTTCATAGTATACAATGATTTCATAGTATACAATGATTTCATAGTTAACAATGATTTCATAGTTTACAAAAATTTCATAGTTTACAAAGATTTCATAGTTTACAAAGATTTCATAGTTTACAAAGATTTCATAGTTTACAAAGATTTCATAGTTTACAAAGATTTCATAGTTTACAAAGATTTCATAGTTTACAAAGATTTCATAGTTTACAAAGATTTCATAGTTTACAAAGATTTCATAGTTTACAAAGATTTCATAGTTTACAAAGATTTCATAGTTTACAAAGATTTCATAGTTTACAAAGATTTCATAGTTTACAAAGATTTCATAGTTTACAAAGATTTCATAGTTTACAAAGATTTCATAGTTTACAAAGATTTCATAGTTTACAATGGTTTCATAGTTTACAATGGTTTCATAGTTTACAATGATTTCATAGTTTACAATGATTTCATAGTTTACAATGATTTTATAGTTTACAATGATTTCATAGTTACAATGATTTCATCATTTCCATTCACGATTTCATTATTTTCAATAATAATTTCGTTGTTTTCAATAGCGATTTCGTTATTTTCGATAGCGATTTCGTAAATTTCAATAACGATTTCGTAATTTTAAATAACGATTTCGTAATTTTCTCTAAAGTTTTCGTAATTTTCTCTAAAGTTTTCGTAATTTTCACTAACGTTTTTGTTATTTTCAATAACGTTTTTATTTTCAATAACGTTTTTATTTTCAATAACGTTTTTGTTATTTTCAATAACATTTTCGTAATATTCAATAACATTTTCGTACTTTTCAATAACATTTTCGTAATTTTCAATAACATTTTCGTAATTTTCAATAACATTTTCGTAATTTTTAATAACATTTTCGTAATTTTCAATAACATTTTCGTAATTTTCAATAACAAATTCGTAATTTTCAATAACATGTTCGTAATTTATTCGTAATCTTCAATAACATTTTCGTAATTTTCAATAACATTTTCGTAATTTTCAATAACGATTATATAACTGAACCATATTTCACATAAACAATTTCATAATTTAAAGCAGGGATTTGAAAAATTAATACCCCAATTTCATGTACTAATACCACAATATCACGTACTAATACCACAATATCACGTACTAATACCACAATTTCACATACTAATACCACAATTTCACATGCTAATACCACAATTTAACAAAGTAATACCACAATTTAACAAAGTAATACCACAATTTAACAAAGTAATACCACAATTTAACAAAGTAATACCACAATTTAACAAAGTAATATCACAATTTAAGAAAGTAATACCACAGTTTCACAAAGTAATACCACAGTTTAACAAAGTAATATCACAGTTTAACAAAGTAATATCACAATTTAACAAAGTTGTATCACAATTTAACAAAGTTGTATCACAATTTAACAAAGTTGTATCACGATTTAACAAAGTTGTATCACGATTTAACAAAGTTGTATCACGATTAAACAAAGTTGTATCACGATTTAACAAAGTAATATCACAATTTAACAAGTAATATCACAATTTAACAAGTAATATCACAATTTAACAAAGTAATATCACAATTTAACAAAGTAATATTACAATTTTACTAATTAATATTACAATTTTACTAATTAATATTACAATTTTACTAATTAATATTACAATTTTACTAATTAATATTACAATTTTACTAATTAATATTACAATTTTACTAATTAATATTACAATTTTACTAATTAATATTACAATTTTACTAATTAATATTACAATTTTACTAATTAATATTACAATTTTACTAATTAATATTACAATTTTACTAATTAATATTACAATTTTACTAATTAATATTACAATTTTACTAATTAATATTACAATTTTACTAATTAATATTACAATTTTACTAATTAATATTACAATTTTACTAATTAATATTACAATTTTACTAATTAATATTACAATTTTACAAATTAATACTACAATTTTACAAATTAATATCACAATTTTACAGATAAATTGCAATATTTTACAAATTAATAGCACAATTTTATAAATTAATAGCACAATTTTACAAATTATTTGCAATATTTTACAATTTAATCCCACAATTTTATAAGTTAATAAGGTAATTTCAAAAATAACTACCGCGTTTTTATAAATTCACTTGCGATTTTACAAATTCACTTGCGATTTTACAAATTCACTTGCGATTTTACAAATTACAACCTCAATTTCACAAATTAAAGCCTCAATTTCACAAATTAAAATTTCAATTTCACAATTAAAGCCATCATTTAACAAATTACAGCCCCCATTCAACAAATTGCAGCCCCCATTAACAAATTACAGCCCCCATTCAACAAATTGCAGCCCCCATTCAACAAATTGCA
>VOMN01019607.1:0-45075 GCA_014899125.1 Orchestia grillus
ATTCCAGAATCCTGGCACCAGCCGTGACGCTATGCTCCCCTGCACCCCCACCGCTCCTTGCCCCTCCTGTCCACACCTTCACCCTCACATTCGTCGGTGCTCACTCTTTTCCTGGATGGAGATTCTTCCACGCCCAAGATTTGAAAATGTTCGCATAGGTTTTTAATTTGGTTTTCTTGTTTTGTTTCATTTTCAATTGATATGATGTAGTACTTCATTAGATTAGATTTGGTTTCAGTGTTTGTCCACACTCAACGCAATGCAAAACAAGGAAAAAATGGCAATTTCTAATTTAGTTGTACTTCACACCTCAGCAGCTCTGCAGCTTTTACTCCCATCAACCTTTTTTCAACTTCTTCTAGCTTAAATTTTCAGAATTTAAATAGTTTTCTGACTTTTTTTGAATTCCTGAAATATCGTTTGCATGAAAGAGCATCCTTCACTCTGACGTCCAGCTTCAGTGTTGTTGACTGCAGACGGTACTGAAATTATTTCTTCTTAACTTATACTATTTTTGCCTCTATTCACTGAACTTCCTTACCATCACTCTTTGTCTATCTTGATTTTCTATTACAGTTTCTTGTTTACAGTCACACTCGCGTCTACCGCACTTGCGACTGTTGTTTTCCTTGTCTGTTGGTCATCCTGTCCCTCTGCTGGTGTTGTCTAACGCCGCTGTGCCTTCATTGATTGGTCTTGGTTTCCACAGCGATTGTATACCTTTGTAGTCATTTAATGTTCGCTGGCTTTCGTCGCGGAAACATGTGATAATTTTTATTTAATTATATTCTCTTTAATAATTTCCCGCGTTTCAGAAGGTCAATTGACAAGTATGAATTCATTAATGCTCAAAACGGTACAGAAAGAACGAATGGTTAATGTCTTATTAGGGAAGACCTGAACACTACAGGAAGACATAATCCTCGTGATCGAGAGAGAAGTGCTCGGTTAGGACAATTATAAGAAACTTTCTCCCTTCGCTGATTTTCTCAACCCTTCAAATATTTTACATAGTTTGTTGTATAAAGATGCTACTCATTTTGCAAACTTCGCAATGTACTTCTTGTAGCTTTTATTAATTGCTTCTATTTCCTCCATCCATTTAGGAAATGCGCTGAGCTGCCTCCCACGAGCTCTCCATAATTATCCTCTTGTTATTCCTTGTGCTGGCCAGCCCATTCCCGCCGAGACTCCCTCTACGTCGCCCAATTTATCAGTCCCTTTGTTCAGAATTCGAGTCCAAAGTCATTAGCGGCAATGCCTCCCTAGAGGACGCAGGGGACAAACCTTTGATGTTTAACACTCCAGCTCGGTACTCGTTAAGTAGTTCTCCAAACATACGCGGTATTTCTCTTTGATTCTTAATTAATGATATTTCGAGTTGAAGCGGGTCTTGTATCCAATTAATAGTACGTATTGTGTTAGTATTTCAAGTGCGAAACTTCATTTTTATTTCACGAAATTAAATACACGCGATTGAAAGTGCATCATGGCGAAATTGCTTCTTTCATTCTCACTTTTTCAGGATTCAAAAAATTGCGTACAATTAGACAACTGATACAGAGCACTGCAGAAATAATTTTGAATTCTTTTTAATTAATCTCTCCAGTTCCGTGCATTACAAATGCAGTGTCGTGTCTTAAACCGCAGGTTTGTCAGCACAGCTTCTTCAGTCACGGCAAGCTGAACAGTCACTGCGCAAATGGTGGAATGGCTCTGCCAGAACTCCAGTGACTATGCTGCGCTCGGGACGGTGCAGTGGTCTTCATTCTTTGGTACGTTCGCTGCCGCTTGGGGCACACGTGCGCCATGAGGTATTTTTCTACTTTAAGTCAAAGCGTATCTAGCTCTTCAATTGTTACTGAAGCACATGTGCATCTTGGTTGATACCACATACTTCTAGATCTTCTTAATTGGAGGACTGTTATAATGAACCGTAGGTTTCTCAATGCTTTTTATAGAAAAAATTATGGTGGCATGGAACAACGAAATCAACTCTCCTTGTAGCAGCCAATATGTTAAGAAGCATTCTATAACGAAGTACAAGTTGACTAATAATAATAATAATAATCATTGCAGTAATTACTCTTCTTCTTGGATTCTGCGCTAGACGCATGTAAAGAGAGGATTATTTAGTGTTAATATCAGTAATACTATTGATTTATTTTTTACGCATTTGGCGATTATCGCCGTTTCATTCCCCTCATATTAAGCTTTCCCTCTTAACTAAACCAAGGAGGAAGTGTTCAGCAGTATTGGTAGATTATTTTCCTTGTAATTCACCATGAGAATAAGCTGGTGAGGACTGTTTTTCCCTCTAGAAATGTTTTCCTTAGCGTTTACATGTACTTTTACCGCGCTAGCATAACAATAAAATTGAAGTTCCCTACTTGATTACAGTATTTTTGGTTACTATGTTACTCTTTTTAAGCTGTTGTATTTTCATAGTTATCAGAGATATTTAACACATTGGTAAGAGCTCAAGAAAGGACTGACGACTTGATGAAAGCTGGAAAAGAAATATATAATAAGAAGGTCTTTTCAACTGAAAAATCCATTACTGACTCCGGAAGTACCGACTTGTTCGTAACAGGTAGCAAAGCAGCAATGACATACAATCTGCCTCGGACTGTGAGAAGGTGAGGAGTGCTGCCTTCTCGAAAGTTACAGGTACTTCGCATCATATTTTTTGAAGGATTCTTGCTGCTAGCCTCGCTGAATTACCCGTGAACGGTAACTTAGTGAGGCATTATTGAACCATTCATGCGAGTGTAATCATTTCGCTTCCAGTTATTTGCTTGCACTAACGTTATGGAATAACTGTCAAATTATAGACTACCTTATCGATCAAGCTACAATCTAGTACCGTTTGCAGTCTCCCATATTTCCGGGCCTTGTACTGTAGTAAAATAAAAAAACTTGTGTGTGTGTTTAAATCATAAGGCTTGAATAAAACGCTAACAATGAATAACTCGCCATTTTTTCCCAGGTTTTCAAGCCTTTTTATGATGTACGATTTTGCGTATGAGCGCCATACCATCTTGCGGTCAATGCTATGGCTCTTTGGAACAGCTTGGCTACCCATTTCTTCACTTGCTCCATCTCGCTTCATCTGAAGACATCTCGGCCAAGGATGATAAACTGGCTACTGGGACTGTGTCATCCATCTTACGAGGGATGCTCGTGCACGGCAGTCAGTGCGCCGAGTTGGATCGCAGCTGTGAATCAAGCTAGTGTAGTTACAGTCATCCTAATCTTTATGGTATGGTCTTACTTATGTTCTTTTATTTATGTCTTGTGTTCATTCCAATTTTCTACATAATGTGTATAGTAGATTCGTACCAGATTACTATCTACATATATTTCAATAACAGTAAGCCTTATCATTCTCATGCACATGTGGAGTAGAGTTGGCTGGAAGTGGTTCTGATAATTCTCACGAATCACTTCCAGATCTGACAATGATCATGCAACTCGACCCATCCGTGGTCAGAGTTCAGCCTTGTCAAAATTAAACACCCTGCAGCCAGGTCTCGCATATGTTATAGTCACACAGTGAAATAGGTGTTACCAGTATGACTATACTGGGTTAGTAAAACTTTCGAAATCTCGGATTCACTTCAATTAACTTGACACTATTGGCATTGTTTTTAATGAAGTATATAAAAACTAGTTACTAAAGGTTTTCCAAGAGTTTAAACCTCCACGAGCATTTTGCCAGCCGAGCATTCTGTGAATTTATCGACTTTTGATTATATGATTACTTGTTCGTTTATTGTTCCACAACTGCGTTACATCTTTGAAAACTGAAGTTTAGATGGAAAGTTTACTCGCCAAAGTGTAATAAGCGTCTTGATCGAGAGGGATACAGGTTTTCTGCTACTACACAGAGAAGTGACGTGTAACATTTATTGGATAAAGTTCAAATTTGATCGCTGTTGGCTACGGTTTTTCAGAAATCGTTTATGGCAATTATTCTAGAGCTGGTGGCTAATATTCATTAAATGATGACGTTCATATTGTACAGAGAGTATTACAATGCTTGAATACTGTGTCTGCTCTTTGATTAACTGGACGAGCACGGATTGTTACAGAACCAGAGACTGTTTTCGAAAACTGTTGTGCACGTCTCTAGTGGATTGGACGCAGCAATTACCCTGCATTCAAACAAGGCGCGGCGAGTGGACTGCTGTGTCGGGGCTGAAAATGAAACAAAAGCGTCACAAGATGCATAAATGTTCCATCACGGGCAACCTGCACGATGAAATGTCTTCTCCAATTACAACTAGAGAACTGAAAACTTTCGCTCAGTGATACATTTTTTTCATCAATTCGGCAAGCTGAAGTTATAGCATTCCAAAGGTTTGTGTTAAAAAATGTTAACACGTTCCTGTGTATTGCATCATGACGGACTGCTATTCGTCAGAATAATGCGTCTGGCAAACATTAAAGATCATTGTTTCGTGCGGCACCTTCTTGAGATTATAAATTTGACGATCATCACTCGAATTAATGCAGATTGCATGGAAAACACTTAAATCTACTTGCTTTCGTGCTACTGACCTACGTTTCGAAGCAGCTCATTATATTAACTTTCAGTGCACAATCGCTATTGCATTTGCGAAGCGAGGGCTTCTCTAACGACAGAGAAAGTCTTCCATCTATTCGCTAGACCTGAGCCGAAGCGGTCGCCAGTGCTGACCTTGGCGTCGGACGTCCCGCAGAGCATGTCACTCACGCACACGCAGTCGACCATCGATTACCCGGAGAAACTATCGGCTACCTCATAATAGTCAATACTACGAGTCAATATTGATTAGTTCTACCCTACGGAATTCCTGGTAAGCGAGTGGGTAACGCTCATTATTATCTTTTTAATCGTGATTGCTCGAACGTACTGATGTGTGTTTCAAACACGTTGTAACGTTTGAGAAAGATTAGACTAGTACTATATATGTATATATTTCAGCCACTCTTTGAAACTGTACATTATGTTACCGTGCAGTAACAGACTGATGAACGAAAAACTTATGTATATCCTGAAAACATTCACTATTGAAAATCTGAAAGTCATCTCTAGAACTTTAAGTTTTTGGCAACAGTTACAAGATAAGTGATACAACAGTGAAAATTGAATCACTAGCCTTATCAGTGACAAAGAATATCTACCGGAATTTCATTTACCACCTTCTTACAGCTATACAAACCCACAAGTTCTAACGACTGTGTGTCGTCTTTAATGACGTTCAATTTAACTTACGAAAAAACAAAGGGATGAAATACACACACCTGTTTGTAAATGCTCAACTGATTGTAATTCGTGACAGAGCTTTCTCGTCATTGAATTTGGCTCTCTCTCTCTTGAATTATGTTACAGTAAGTATAAGATTTCGATGCTCTGTTTTCTCTGTGGTCTCTTACTGATATTAAAACGCTTCAGATCGATGCATAGAATATAGTTCGAACCGGTGGTCTCAGTCCTTGCGGAAGACTAGTCCATTCATTTCTTGCAAGCATGATGTAAAATTTATATTAATTTTGGAATTATTACTCGATCAATTTCAGGTGACCGTATGTAAATTTCAGTTGTCGGTTCTATTTTCTTTAACAATTTTGCTGAAATCTTACGATGTGAGCATTGCGTAACTGCAAGGAAAGCTAACTTCCCTGTAGACCTGAATTGCGCACGATGACGCTAGTTGGATGGTGTTCCAGATCAAGTTTGAGTTCGCGTCCGTTTCGCTAGAGGGCGATCCAACACTCGCCACCATCATAGTCAAGAGCACTTGGCGCCAGTTTGCTTCGTGCGATCACGGTGGAAGGTTATGCAGTGCTCAGCTGTCGGTTTCGTACGCACTGAGCTTCAACTTGGTTTGTCTCGAGTGCGGTTCTGTATGTAGCTTCAGATCAAAAAAATCCATTTACCTATCTTATTTAGAAATTATAATGATTTAAACGTGATTGACCATAAAATCTGGATACTTCAGACTCTGTAATTAGTTGCTTAAGTAAATGATTCAGCCATGCGGGATATTTCACGTGTCTATTGGACTGGACTAACGTATTTTGCTGTAACCTTATTTATTCTGTATCCTTTTTCATTCCAGAGTCGTAGCCTTGTTATGTGGTGTTCTTAATATACACATTTGGGTGAAATTTCAGTTGCGTTTAGATTTCCGAATTTGATGAACTAACAAAGCTGGACTAAGTTATTGCGACTAACCCAGACACCTAACCAAGTTGAGGCTCAAACTTGCTAAGTTCTTCACCCGGATACCATCGTTCGTGTTCCTCGAGTTTGGGCTGCCTTTATCAGAATGAAAGGTAAGATTGAGAACTTCAACAATAACATTGAAAATTTATTGAACAATTCAAGTTGAGCTAATTCTGTTATAATTTCAAAGTTAACAATCTCTCAATTGAAGTTTTTGAAACAGGTTTAAATTAAAATAATGTATTCTATTTAAAAAAAAGTTATATATGAAGGTGAAACGATTACATTTTATTGAGTAAACATTTAAATTTCGTTTACTGTTTGCCATACAAGGTGACATACTTGTAGAACTTGAGTATCCGATTGCGAGGTATAACTTAGTTCTTATATTTCATTCGACTAGGGCTACTGTCTTTCTACATTCGACTGAAGTGAATAACTTTCGCCAGCATGTTGTGGGAGGGTTGAGTTTGTGAAAGAACAGCTCATCGCCTGTCTAGGTTAGCTTTGTTAGCTGTGTTTCTGTAAGCAGTGTAGGTAGCTTACGATTTTAACCTATAGCAGAAATGAGCTTTTTTGTTACTAACGAAACCTGCGAGACTTCGTCATTCGGGCTTTATGTGTAGCTTTGTAAGTACGCGAGTTGTTCCATGCTGCAACCGCCTATGGAGAACGGAGCCTGAATTCAACTGAGTGGAGGAAGGTTCGTTTCCAAATACTAGGTAGTCATGATGGGAAGGCGTCTGCATAGTCCTGCTTAATTCTACTGTCAATTTTAAGTGTACGTAGCCTTCTGATTCTGTGTTTTGAATGTGTTGTGGGAGAAGTGATTATTGTTGGGTTAATGTTGGTTTGAGAACTTGTGTCGTTAATTTGCATGAATTTGTAGCACTAATATATATTTTTTTCTTTTTTCGTATCACTGATGTTCCATTCCGTGAAGTTTAAAAGCGTCCAATAAGCTCATTTGCGCTGTATTCATTTTCGAAGATTATTATGGAATGTATCTGTCGCATTGTTACGTATGCGAGTCTTCCATTGGCACCAGGCTTTGGTGTTAGTTGAAGAAATTAGTTTTCTCTGTACGGATAATTTATATGCGACGCAAGGATATTCAATGAACATTTGTATATTCCGTTTATAATTGCAAATACGACCAGAGCGTTTTGTTGGCGTAATCTTTTTGGCTAAATTTCCATTTTCCGCGTAAGAGGCATCAAAATTGTTTGGTCACTAGTTTTATTGCATATTCAATGTAAAATTTCAGAAACTTGAAATTAAAAAATTGTCTGAATACATTTTAAGTTACCATTCCTTATTTCACATTTTGTTGGTTATTTATGCATAAGTGTGTGCCTGTTGCAAGTAAACGTAAATAACGCTGAACTTTTTCGTGATAATAGTCGCCATTAAATTCGCGAATAATCTCGATTTCGTAGAGCCTTTCTGAAAAATGCTTGTTTATCGATAGATTATATTCGCCAAATACGTGCATAACTGTACATCAGAACAATAAGATTCCTTTCGTTGGTTTTCCGTGGCGTCGTTCCACTAACAGAGAGGCCTTACTGTGAAGGGGCACTAGACGTGTCCGTATGTCTGCTTTCGCCTCTCGCCACAACTGTCTCACAAAAGGGCTCTGCCAACCGTGGTGCCCCGTGGCTTTCATTTAAACTGTCTCTTTCTTCTCCAAGCATTCCGAGATTTCATGATGAAACTTCCCATGGAGGCTTAGCAGTTACTTCTCAGTTAACCTTATAGCAAATGCGGGCCTGAGAGAGTTACGAACGACTCTTTGGATCATGATTAGGATTTCTAAATTTAAGGTTCCTTCATTCTTTTGAAGCTATTATAGGAATTATATTTCCGGTTAATATTCCGTAGTTTGCAATTCCGATGAAGACTCAGAGTTAAGCCTCCTGTTATATCAGGCTCAAATTTATATTGCTAAATTTGTACTTAAACGAGCTGCAGATTTACTAGTGAAATTTGAAGCTAGACCAAAAAAAAAAGAATTCTCTTGTTTCTATACTCGAGCTTGCTGGTGTCACCTGTTACGGAATTTTGTTGAAATGCCGTGTTTTGGTTTAGTAAGAAAATTGTGAAAAATGGGGAATTCATCACTTTTTATTTATTAAATCTTCATTCGAGTCTGCATTTAAATCACGCTCCGTTTAGGGGGGGGGCTGAACTTGTGGCCGTTTGAAGGAACGGTTTCCGGTCCTTATACGGTCGTCAGTGAGGTCACCGGGGTGGTGGGACCGTGCGAATGTGGTCTTGAAAGAACTCGTGTGTTGCTCGTTGCTTCTCATACTGTGCTTGCGTTGTCGCTCTAGACTACAGTCTGGAGGTCTAGGCAGCCGGGTTGTGCTGCTCATGGCGTGGCATGTGAAGCCTTGCAGGTTATTGTGGCCGAGTTGGAAAAGGACTTGTGATCCTGAATAAAACACACGGATAGGTTTTTTGTAACAGGAGGCTGTGGGCGTGAACCTCTAACTGAATTTTCGCAGTTCACCTCGCGTGTGCGTCGTAGACGAGGGCTTAAAAGAAGAATTTTAAAGCTCCATAGCAGTTGAGATTCGCCAAGTTTCATGAGCACAGTGAGAAAACTTTTGATCTCTTATTGCATGTTAGCTGAAATTCCTCCTGCAGTCTGTGAATTTTTCATTAAACTTGGGTTTAGCTGGATGTAATTCGTTTTCGGAATTCTGTATATGCGATAAGCTCGTGTGCTTAATCATTCGTTTTCAAGCTTTCTTTCACGGTCTGATAATTACCTATTCTTTTGGAGAGGAAGAAGACCCTCTGGATGTGTTTGTGGGAAGTACATCATCAGAAGCCGTGATAAAGGACAACCTCTGTCAAGCCCCGCGCCGGTCCAAACTTTGTCACTTACTGCGGTCAGATTCTTCGCCTGGATCACCGCAGCTAATGGCAATAGGGCCAGTGAATTAGGCTGTGTTCTAATTTATCTAGATAACTTGTCTTAGTATCCTGCCTGAAGCTAATAAATCGCTCCGGCTTCTGTGGCTCCTGATATCCGCCTCAAGTAGAAGTGGACTGAAATTGTCGAGTTCTCTCTAGTACTTAGGTGTTCATTTTAATGAGGCTTCAACTCATATTTTCTGTTTATATTATCTCCAAGGACATGTAGTAGGGCTGTAGTACACATGTGTATGATATGTATACTTAATTTAGTTAAATAGGTAGATGAGGTATTGTACCCACAGGCTGTCCAACCATCAGCTGGGAATGGCCGCGTTCGGGGAAAAAGAGAACAACGCGCCCTGGGAAATGCATCTTTCAACCCCGGACACTGTGGTCGTTGTCGTGTCAAGCCCTTCCTTTCACATCTCTCGAGTGCGTTTCAATCATTTTTCCAAGCTCTCTTGTGTTTATAATGATGAAAAAATCCTTGAGATCTTGAGTTCTATTGTCTTTGTAATGTAAATGTTAGAATTTTATCCTCTTCAGAGCTTTTATTTGAACGAGATGAACGAATGTCTGTTAGGACAAGCTAAAAAACACTAGAAAACAGAATTATATTCTGCTCCACTGAAGTACTGAGAAGTTAACTGCACTCTAGAGCACATTTCGAAATCCTGAAAAAAAAGTAAAAGAAAGCTGTGTTGGTAAAATGTTTCCAGTTGTGTTGAAAAATAAAATGAAAGAAACATATGCAACGTTGACTAACGCGTCTTATATAGGAACATTTACCGTCCCGTATGTCGCTGCTCATTATGCGTTGTACGTCCACGAAGAAAGTGACTCGTGCGTAAAAATTATTGTTTCTAGGCGCAGAAACGCCGCGCCACACCGTCAAGAAACGTTATTTCCCCGCACCACTCGGTCCTGCATGCTGGGAACGTTACTCTGGCCTTCGTGTTATTGCTTGGGAGCCGCACTCATGGATTTTGTCCGTATATTTATGGGCTGTGACCCGTGCGACCGTAGCCGTCACCCTCCGTTATTGCTTTATGGACGCTTGCGGGTAAATCACCGAGTCTTGTTTCATATTTATTAAAGCTATTTACGGCTACAATGGAGAATAGCTAAAGTTATTTATTGGTGAATGTCTTGCTATTAAAATTAACTTCTACACACTGTGGCACTTTTTTTGAAAAGCATCGTTCTACCCTTGCTCAAATCTTGTACGTGACATTGAAATTTCTCTTATTGCTTTTACTTTGTACTTTTTGTGAAGTATTGCACCATATATAAAATACCTCGCTATATTTCATGTAGGGTAAAGTGCATTTATTTTACTCATTTCTAGATTCATTTACATTTGTATTCTGATTTGAAACTAATGTGTGCCTTTACTATGCGTTTTTACTTTTTTTATAATAGATTTATATCCGCAATGGATTGTCAGTGTTCAGTGAGGTTCCTGCTATCTCTGGGTTCTGAAGATCTGCTCCCTTGCCTTGAATATTTTGAAAATATATCTAGGTATGAATTGTATTCACGGTTATTTTTCACCGTCCTCACGGAGCCATGGTTTCGTAGTCGCTGTGTAATAAACCGAAGTACTTTCTTCCACGGTATTGTGCACATGTATCAAATCGCATACGCTACAACTATGGAAAAATATAACCTTTTTGTTCTCCAGCAATAATGCTGGCTGACTATATAGTCATCCAGCATTATTGCCGCATAATAAACGTGTCTTAAATCATTTTAATGTGAAGTATTAGACTTGAAAGTTTAGTATCAAACAGATTTTCTCCTTTTCTTCCTTTGTGTAGCCCCGTTCTTTGTGCGGTGATCTAATCTGCCCCCAGCTGCCTCCCACCCTCGCCTTCTGTGTCTGCTTCCTGTCATGGGCCAGCCTTTTGCCCAAATTGCCATCCATTCTTTTCTCTATTGTTGTATTTCTCTCGGGTTATTCAGGATTTTGTTGCGCGGTTGAGAGTGATGGATGAAGCGACGCATTCCTCGGAAGATGGATAAAACTTTCAATACACAGGTCGCTGTCCAGAGATGTGTGTAAGTAATACCGTTCTCAACAGTGTACTTAGGAAAGTGACGTTGCATATCCCCAACTACCCGCGGCAATAACAGCGACGCTTATTGGAGGCAGCTGCCAGTTGTGGCAAAGTCGCACCTTGAATTTTCCCCCCTACGAGTTTTTTTCGTGGAGCAGAAGGCCGTACCCTGCTGCTGACCTCACTGAACGAGCGTCCGTCCGTCTGTTTCGTTCGCGCACTTAGCTTAGAAGCTTGTGAGGCAGGTTGTGCTGAAACCAAAATATCGTAAACCATGCGACTCCGTTCAAAATGGGTAATGTGTTGATTCCCTGAACAATAGAAAAATGATAAATGATAACAGTTATTTTACCATTTCTTCATTAGACAAGGTAGAGATGAAGGCAACATAAAACCGTGTTAACGGAACTAATAGCTATAGTTGGTCGATAACGGATCAACTTGCAACACGGATTCACTAATTCAGATTGTTTTCCTTGTTACTATAGTGAAGCAGGTAGGTCCGCGCCATGGTGAGCGTGCCGTCTAGAATTGAGAGTCAGCGGTAACAAAGCAGCTTGCCGGGTAATGTAAAAGCCAATGACTGGCGTGAACGATAAACGGCTGCAAAAAATTGTGGCAAGAATCATCAAAAAATGAATCCAGTTGAACACAATAACTTCAATCTTATATTTAAGTGTGCTTGAAATGCATCGCTCTGAAATGGAATCGCGCATTATCTTCGATCGAAGAAATTCACTTCTTCATTTCGTTGCATTTGTTAAAATCCATGTATGAAACTAGGAAGGCCACTAGACAAACTAGCGAGAGAGGCTGATATGCTTGTGTAGCTGCCGCTCGATGGGGGCTCTCACGCGCAGTTCCGCTTCGGTGGGAAGAAAATTCGAACTGCTTCCGCTGGGCTGCCGTCCTCGTTGCTGCGGCTGATGTTGCAGTGCGGGATGGATTGCTGCTGCATGACATCAGCGGGCGGCGCTCTAGTGTCATGACTGGCACCATTTTGCTCGCAGTAATGTTGGCACGTTTCGTGCGACGATGGCATTTTTCTAAGGGTAGAGTGAAAAGATAATTTCTTTAGAAAGCGAATGACTACTATAGAACACGATTTTTTCAAATGAGTTATGTTGTCGTATCATCTAGTGGAAGATTGATAATTTGAAAGTGATTTTTCATTTGAAACTAACATTTTCAGGACACATTTATTTGTTCAGTGCATGACGAAGAGCGAGTTTGTCACGCGACCTTATTTATTGTAGCAGGTAGCTCGTCAGATCTGTTCTAAGGAGTCTATTTCTGTAAAATATTTGACTATTGTACACTGCTTTGTTTTGTATTCTATTTTTATTTGCATCATTATGAATGTTCTATTCTCTCGATTGTGGCAGAGAAAAATGGCGCGACAGCAGCGGTGATGCAAGTTTCAGGCCTACTTGCTGTTCTCAGTTTTCCACGTTTTTTTAATATTGATTTACGACTCTGGTATAGTCAGGGAGTCGTTATTTGTTCTAGAACAAGTCTTTTTTATTTTAACATTTCTCATCCTGTAATTTGCGACCCTGATTTGATGCATTTAGTTCATTGTAATTCTGGGAGCGCTGTGACCCATCTCGACTATTTAATTTCACACGAGTTCAAGAGGCTATGTTTTGTGGACCTACCTCATTTCACCAGGCAGCTGCCAAACGTGAGAGTGAATGTTTGACGAGTGGATAGCCGTACTGCCCTTTAAATTTCGTTTAAAATATATGTAGCTCTTTGTTTGTTTAGATAGAACTTGCCGCCTTTCCATCTAGAAATTGTACTTTACTGCATTTGTGGACCTGGACCTGCTTGGAGTGGTATTTTTTACGGTCCGAGGTCAAAATTCCGAAAGTTTGAATGCATGTGTAGCTTTCTGCTATCAAATTTCTTACTAGCTCTTGACCGCGGCAAAGTAGCCTAGCCGGATGACGCGTGTCGCATGTCCTACAATCAGTTTAAAATTAAAGAAGCAGCAGTCAAAAAGTTGGCCGTGGGCGAACTTGGAGTCCGATTATTAAGCAGTTCTGGTAGAGATCAGTTTTTCTGATTTACTGTTACGATTGTGCGCTTTTCTGCTTTGAATTAACGCCGAAGTAATTAAGGAATTGTAAAATTCCATAAAAATCTTAAAGGTGCTTTCTCACGAGTCTGCAACTGTTAATTGTCGCGATTTGACTTGAAGAACTTCCTCTTCAGGCGTCATAATATCTGGGAACTTTTCTTGTCCTATTGTTTGTAATTGCGCTAAAGTGCTTGCTAAGTTCTTGGATTTAACGAGGCATTGCTTCCTTGAACGCATTAATTACTAAATTTTAGCGTCCATGAATTCGTTTTGAGTTCCCATAAAAACCTGGGCTTCCTCTAATTCCAAGGTGAGGCAGGATGCATGTGTGCAGTTCTGCGTTTAAAGGTCATTGACTCTCTCAGAGTTCCCTGCTGGGGATTTTTCTCCAGCCTTTTGCGGAGGTCATCGTCTGATGCATGCAGTCATCGCGGTGCCGTCAAATGTGTCTGGCATTGCCAGGCATAAGCACTTTCTTCTATTACTGCCTTAGCGAATACAATGATGCTTCTTGTTCTTTGTTTCTCTTAGCTCTTCTGGCATTAATTCTCAATACTTGTTCACTTCTGCACTCTTCTAGCCTTTTCTGTTAAGCAGTTTGTACAGGTTCATAATTCTTCATCAGCTTTTGATATTTTGATTTTCTCAGTGTTTCACGATTATTCGATGTCAGTGTTCACAAATTCGGCTTTTTCAGTTTTCACAATTCGTTCACGGTTTCAGTATTGTATGTTTCTGTTACGCTGTTTTTCTTATTCTCAATTTCTCTCGCGTTAGCGGTATGATGCACGCTGTGTATCCCGATGCATATATTTATTTCTTTATCGTTGAACGCCGCACCCAATGTAGGTAGGTAGCTTGGGGTCACACCCGGTTTTCGTTTTTGCCCGATGCTTCCTAAGGGCATAGTTTTTTACCTACTCCGTGTGCTCTATTATTTTTATTTTTTGTTGATTGTTAGTTTTATGTATTTTACGTTCTAAAAGGTGTTCCATTAAATTGAGCTCGTAATATTTAAATTGTTTTTAGCTTTAACACATGATCAAGCTTTATCAATATCGATGATTGGTCGCTATTAAGTTTAGTATTTTTGCTCCTGGAAAAATTTTCATTGACGCTTTGTTGGAGTGCGACATATGCGCAGAGAGGACCGCTGTTTTTGATTCAACTATTTTCAAACAAAATGACTTACGTTTGTTAACCTCATGTGGAAATGTAGTGTACCAATTAAATAAACTGTGTGTAGGTGGTGCTCGCTGGCTTTAAGTGCGCATGTACGGGTCTTTCGTTTAGAAATGATTGAATAATAAACAGTGATTACATTATTTGGACCTCTTTGTACAAGTGAGGAAAAATATTCACTCTTTTTACTGTAAATTTACCTTAGTGACATGGCTAATGTTTTTCTGCATTTTTGATAGCCTCATTGTTAGTATCGTTGATTTTCAGTTGTAGTGGTTTGGTTGTCATGACGAAATGGGTTGCAACAATTTTTCCTCTTACTACAATTTATTTTCTCATCTTCAGGAATGAATAGCGTGGTTTTTGCCTTGTGATGAACAGTTACTTGTGAGCTCTTTTTGACTTTTTTTTTCATGTTGGCTTGAATATTCCGCTTGACGCTTCATCCTTGGCCCTTCAAGTCTCGGCTGCTGAGAACAGTTTTCTCAAAATTATCTTCGCGCGTCCGCCTTCAGTAACAAAGTTTCACATCTGGATAGTGAGGCGGGCGTTCGCGCACCTGCACCGCGTAACTAAATTCCGTCCGCCAATTTTACGATTTTTCTTTGACGAGGTTTTCAAAAGTATTGGAGTTTGTCCTGTGAATTAATTGGCTCTTGCGTCTCCCGTTCCCTAAAAATGCGCCTTGGTCGATAGTGCCTCCCCCTCGCTGAATTCTTGAGGAGGTTTTGTCGCACTCTGGTTTCTTGTCGAGTCTAAAGAAGGTTAGGTATCGGTGTAGATATCGCTTCGAGAAAGAATGAGAATTGGTTTAGTATCGTAATTGGCTTCTTATCGATATCAATTGTACCCACAGCACCCAGTTTCAGCCGTTGTTATAGTAGCTGTATTGGTCGTAAAAAAAGTACACGATGTATTCCAAGTGTTCCAGTACCTTCGTTCTTGTGGTTTGTGTGGTGGTTCTTTTCGTTAGAGCTGCAAATCTTCATCTCCTGAATCCTGCTTAATGGCGCTAGTTTCCCCTGTGTACGAAATACCGCACACGCTCGACTTAATGACTTCAAGACCCACAAGAAGCACGCAGCCATGCAATTCAACCGACGCCTTTTAGGACTACGTTGCCACAAACCGGTTTTCACTCAACTGACTTCAGTTTATTTACCCCCAGGCTACTTGTTCTCGTGCAGTTGGTGTACCTGTTCTCTGCTTATGCTTGGTCTGAATCAGTATTTTCAGGTTTTTAGAATGCATTTTCTTGTAACCGCGTCATGTTTGATGTGTTTTTCCTATTGGCCGTCATCTTTAGCAAGTCTTGCCGTGTTTTGTCTGTTATTATTGTTCTGTATTTTCTACAGTGATTTCTCATGTGTTGAGCTAAAGTTTAAATTGTCGATTTTTTAATGGTGTCGATGGCGCACATGTGTTCCGAAAATGTACCTTCCTTTTATTTATTTTCGAGAAGTACGAATTTACGTCGAATATGTGCTGCTGTAGAATAACTCATTTTGCGACTCTCCGAGATTGCGCAAGAACAATTTGAATGGTTTTGACATCTGTTGTACTTAAAACTAGTGTAACAAAAAAGTGATACCTATATGCCTTAGTTTAAGCTCAAGTCACTTAGCTTTGGGAAAAAAGTAGCGTGCGAGGTTCTTGCCCAAGCTTCTTGTGAAGACCGTACTTGGGCCTTCCTTCATTGACCAGCCGGAGCTGTAGTGCACCTTTGTCCTTGTGATTCTCGGGCCGCCCTGAGCTCCCGACTGTGGGGCGGTGTCACGCGTGACTTTTTTTACATTGGTGTTTTCCCTGCCACTTTCAGTTCGGCTTACTTAGCTCTTATGGGCACAGCTCTGCTGTATTTGTTTGCTTCTCAGTTCGTGATTCTATTTACCTCCCTTTTTTATAAAACATTCCGATAATTATTTGGGAGGTACTGTATTTTGTTCTCATTTTATCTTGGCACATTTTATTTATTTACAGGTATTAATTTTAAGTGTTGACATTTTTTGTCTCTAACCAGTTCAACCCTCTCGGTCCTGAATGTAAAGTTTTGTAAAATTTTGGAAACTTAACTCTGTTTTCTGGACCTAACATAGCTATTTGTTTCAATGATCAGTTTTGATGATAGGTATATTCAGTATACCCACAATTTATTTTTCCCTTGTCTAGTGTTCGAAAAAGTCTTGATAGTTCTCTAAGTGGTAAAATATAAATTGCTGTTTTTTTTAAATGTTTTGTGGTTCCAATTTATTCAATTTGACTTTGTTGTAACTCGTTACTCCGGTTTATATACGATCTCCGTAAATGAGTAAATGTAGTTAACTTCGTTTATTGGTTATGTATTTCAGGTGTCTGGTTATTTATTGCATACGTAGGTCTCCGGTGCGTGATTGTGAACTCGATGTTATTTTTCAAGTATGTAAACATACCTATGAGTTTGCTTCTTACAATACGAATATTTATTTATGAACTGCTCATGCAAAACAGTTCAACTTAAGCTTTCATTTTAGCTACCTTCAATTTTCTGATCTTGTCATTGTAAAACACGACGTTTACCTGAAGAATCATCCCAGTGGACTTGACCATTTATTTTGAGTTTTTTTAGTCTTGCATCAGAGGCTGAGGTAGGATGGCTGCTCTATTCCTGGAACTGGGTGGCGCACCTCTGGCCGACCCACCGACTGCTGCTGCTGAGTGCGGCCTGGCTCCATTCCTATGCCCTGCACGTGTGCTGTCGCTTGCTGAGAGGCGGTGTCATGCTTTCCATGGCCGTCATCTGAACTGAAACCTTTTGCTGCGTCAGAGTTCTTCCAGCTGACGACCATGGTTTTATGTTTGGATTTGTTTTTGCATTTGTGTACTTTTAGTAAGATACCTCGTGTGTTGTTACTATCGAAACAGTTTTTAGAAAGTTCAGCGCTCGTGGTTTTTCTCATTGTCTTTTTTGTCAATTTTAATTTCTCCTTGAAATATTTCTGACTAGAATTTGAATTGTATCCTGTATAGTACGGGTCTCCAGGGGCTCCTAAATCTTAATGCAGTTTTACTAGTTGCAAGGTTTTATTTCAATAACTTTTAATAAACTGAATGCTTGGACTTCAAATGCATGTATTCAGAGTAGGGAGAGGTTGCTAGATTTGTAGCAACTTGCATCTCATTTTGTATGAATTTCCTCAGTCGTTTTAGAATGCAATGGAGGGCCAGCAGAATTGGTGTCCATTGGAATTTCAAATAGGGCTCTTCGTCGTTAAAATTGCTCCCTCTTTCTCGAGAGAGAGATGTCATTGTTACATTCGTTTCATTATACCTAGTTAATACTGGGTGTGTGCAGAAGGATGTAAATTTGGGATTGGAAATTACCTACTTTACTAGGTAGAACAGCTGCAACCTTAACCCACTAAGGAAAACTAGTGCACCCGCGACTTAGGATTTTCTTTCGCTTATTCTCCAACCTAAAAAAATTAGTTTTGTATATTTGTTCTCATTTCGCGTGAGTCTTGGAGATTATTTCATATGCACTTAAAATTTTCTAGCTTGCAAGAATTGATGAATGTTCCTCGGAAATGGATGTGTGTAATGTAACAACGTACAGCAAGTGAGGCCGTCCGTCCACGAGTCAGTCGCAGGTCAGATACCTCAGAAATAGTTTCACATTGATATTTTAAAATAGTTTTTAAAAAAAGTCAGAACAGTGTACATTCAAAAAATTATTACACGCCACCGTTTCAAATTTACAAGTCTCTTTTCAGACTTAGATGCCTCTTTCGGAACGAATTTATGCTCCCACTCCCTTAAATTTGAATTGTTACGCGTTCTCAGAATTTCAAAGCTCCTGGAGAACAGTTGTTTATGATAGGTATGTACCTCGAGGACAATTGTGTGTATTCTACTAACGTTGGTATTTTCATGGAGCACGACCGCCTGCATCTCTGTTGAGCCGAGGCCTGTCCCTGAGAAGAGCAGGATGCCAAGTTGTGATGTCAAGTTTGCTAGGGTGTGCGAACCCAATTGTGAGTAATTGTATTGCTCAAGAGCGTACGAGACTTTTATGCGCGCTAGCATTGTGCTGCTCCTTAGACTCGTCAGTGGCATGTGTGTTTTCATTGTGCTCTTCCATGTGCTTTCGTAGTTGTTGTTGCTTCTCTAAGAGAGTTGCTTCCACTACGTAGTCCTGCCAAGATACTTTCGAGGAATTAGGTTTTAAAGTAACTTCGTGCTGGAATATACCAATAGCATTGAAAGGCACTGAAACTTCACTTTATTTTGTGTTTTGATTGCGTGTATCGCGCGTTCAATTCTCTAATTTCCTGCGGAAATTACCTCATGATGTCCGACTCGTCATCGACAGCAATTAACATGTGGTGTCCGGGTTACTCGTTCTTTAGTCTGTATTTGATCTACGAAAATCATCACGCTTCATCTTGGTGACTATCATGAGAAGTTTGACGAATTTGTACGAGTGGCAGCTTTAAGTACGTAAATTCTTGAAGCTTGAGGAAGCTGAATCTTTGCCACCGTATAATTTATATTACACAGGGCTAGTCCTTGGAAATTTATGTTACGAGCCTTTCGACGACGCGCTTCGCTATTAGCAACAAGGGCATGAAATCACTTTTTTTAACATCACAGGAATGCTGGATCGATCTCGACAGACTGATTCAGTACTTCCTTTCAGTGTTGCCCTCTAGCTCGTTAAAAGCGTAACGAGGCTCTGGTGCTTTCGGTTTAATTAAATAAAGTATTTTAATTTGTAATAGATATGAAGCGTTTCGGTTAGTTATTAGTGTTTGTATGCTTTTTTTAATTTTTCGTATCAATTTATAATTGCATTAGTCATTCGTGCAGGAACTAGCTAATCATGTACTGTATGCGAACTTCCCGACTCAACAAGACTTGCAGCTGAATATTACAATTTAATCAAAGACAGTTCGTGAAATAATTTCATATTGCACCCTAGCTGATGATTACTCATTACGATGGTTCCGTCTTTTCAACTCAGTATTGAAATGCTTCGGCGTTTTTTACCTCTGTTCTTGTTCTTCACTCGAGAAATTGGCGTAAATTGGCGAGTTTTGTCCTATGCCGCAAAGAACCTTCGTTTCAAATAACTGGATGAACAATTCGCGGAATTGTTTCTAGATGTTTTTTATCATGTTCTTTTGAGCTGTTTTTGTATATTCGATTATTGAAAGCTGTAAAATTTAGTTTGAATTTAATCGCTATGTTGCCTTCATCGATTTTACTATGCTCAATATTTCGGAGCTTTGTGTTTGGTAGATTGCATCCGGCCGAACTTTTCTCCTCCGTTTTTTATTCAATAGCTAGTCATGTCTTGTTGATGCACGACCTTTTTCTTCATTACTGCATAATTTTTAATTCAATTTAATCATTTCGTTGTAATTTTCTTAACGGTGCTATTGTACACGTACAATAGTGTGAAAAGGTTTCTCCTCACGCAGCCATAGTTGCTTGACGCTGATGAACTATAAGTAGTGGTGGTAATTACGTGACGAAGGTTGTCTGGCGCTGGCAACGGAAGTGTCGCCATATTTTGTCGGCATGACCATCCTTGTGGTGTGTAGTAGCTACGATGACGGTGCTTGTTGTGGGTCTCCATGGCAACGCTGCCGAGCATAAACACCCTTTATGTTTGGGGCGTCTCATGGGCCACCCTCTGGTGCGCTGCTCTCGTATCGTTCTTTTCAGGTTGTAACTGTTGCAGATCAGTTTCATTAGGAATATAATTTACGTGTGTAATTCATAATAATTAATTTCTCGTTTGTTTCGTGCATGAAGCGAATAATTGTACGCTCTTTAGAAGTCCTTGTTCCATCAATCATGACACTTTTTTTCTAGCTACCGTGTTGAAGCAATTGGTATATAGTCTAGTTTCTGATGAGTTTTTTTTCCTAAATTTGATACTATTAATTCTCAATCTCCCCACTTGATGGTCTTCGTGCGAAATGTTTCGTATGCAGTTGCGAAGATGAGTATTCGTGTAAAGATTATTAATTTTATACCCAACTGTCAAGATGCAACCCTTAGGTTCTTACGAGTACATTTCGACGCCCTTTGTTTCCGACTGATGCTCGAAAACTCAGGGGTGTACGAGTTTCATTAGCTTTGTTATTTTATTACTAGCAGGACCCGTGAAAATTTCACGGAAATTTAGATAAATAAACTTTAGATAAACCAGCCCATGAGAAGTGGTCCTCTCAAGTGTTGGGCAGAGGTTAAAGGTTCAAGGCAGAGATAGTCCGGTATTGGAAGCAATTTCATTTTTCTTGATGATACGAGTAGTCTGAATTCTATTAGGGAAACTGAAAATGCGCCGCGAAGACTGGCTTTTTATAGCCAAACATGCAACCCGTATACAGGATACTTTGCTCGAGACCTGAAATTTCCCTTGCAAAGTGGCGAAGCGTGACGGAACGGTAGGTAGGTACAAGCGTATTAATTTATAAATGAATTACATATTGCTTGAATGGAATCATAATATCCGTTTCATTTAAATGCAAGCTTTATGCGGTTTGTAGGAAGTCAAGTTTCACGCATTTAACGTTGCGAGAAAGTGATAACTTCAGGTTTGACTGTTAATGCAGTGGTTTTTTTTACTCGGTTTTCATTAACTAGCTATTCAGATGCCACTCCATAAGACTACAGTGTTCTAGAGTCAGACAAAGCCTTCAGGGCGTTACAGTCTAGTCCAAATGCTAATTGCGTGTTTGAAGTGGACAATCCCTTCGCTGTTCTTTAATGCGTTCATATATACAGTATGTCCCACAGAAACACGAACCGAGGATTTTTTTTCTCCGTATGAACAATATCATAAGAATACCGTAAGCATTTAATTTCTAGCACAGTAATCCTTAGAAAAGAGGGTACGGTGTTTTGTTTAACATACTGTATATGTGTTATCTTTAGGTATGTATCATTTGTGTGTGGTAGAGACTGTAGTGGTTGCGGTGGTAAATGTAGGAATATACTAATATTGTGCGTACATAATTCTTTTATTTGTATTAATTTCATTGTTACTGCTCAGAAATAAATTGACTTTCTCAAACTAATACTGGTAGTGTTTTGGACAGGAATTTCTCCTCAGTTTCTGTTCTGGAGTAAATTTATGAGATTGTTTGTGATTATTCGAATTTTGAAATATTTCTTTCTGTAACAAATGCCTTCATTGTGTGCAATCAATGCATGCTGTGCATAAAATCCATTCTGTAGTGAATGCATATAGAGCAAATACATGCAATATTCAATGCATTGCATTATGTAGTCTATTGCAATGTATATGCGTTGAATTCTTTCCTCTGATTTTTTTTTAGCTTTTCCGAAGGGAACCGCTAATTATGTGCTATTCGTGGCCTTCACTCGAGACGGATATTGGTATTGCCTGTTGTCGTCAGTGTACCTTGGCGAATTAGCGCTTCTCGCTGGCCGGCCGAGTTAATTCCCGGAGAATTAGCTTTTTTTTTCTTCTTCTTTTTTATGTGTGTGTACCTAAGGAGCCCCGTTCTTCCTTCTTTTCGCTCCTTCTTTTCTCCGGTTAGAGAGGGCGGCTCTCTTGCAACCGACTTCTTGAACAAGTGTGTTCAATACTGCACGTCTCTCTGCTTCGTTCATAATATTGCTGTATTGTTTAGCACCCTGTCACCGTTATCGCTTTTGGTAGAAATGCGATGGTCGAGCTCCCATGTGTTACACGATACTGTTATAACTTCATTTGTTGACCCCTCCTTTAATTGTTAGAGCATTTTAGTCTGCGCCAGGTACGTAAGGTGGCCTGCAACACCCTCACTCTCGCCCAATTAGTATAAGGTCACACGCCGTCTGGTGGAGCGAGCTCGGCTAGTCCCAGTTCGTTGCGACACCGTCTCGTCTTTGTCGGGCTCTTGCTCTCACCGGTGCTATCCACGTTCCAGTTGGGGCACCCACTTCATGATCGACTCAATCTCGAACTACAGATTGCAACTGCAGAGCGTAGAAAAACTTACGTTAAGTAACTTGGGTTGCCCAAGTTCTGTTCGAAACTAGTGGCCTATAGTGAAGTTCTTGTAATTCGTTATGGTTCAATTACAATTTTATGAACTGCCACCCTTGAGCAAAGATTCAGCCAATAAGCATGCAAGTATATTGTTCTTAATAGGCGTTGTAGAAGTTTTGTTATCAATTTCTTTTTTTTTCTCACTGCTCTATTTTTCCAGTTTCTCTAATATTTCAGCTGTGTGTTACGTATTGCTTCTCGTACATACTTCCCAGCCTCTCCCCGCTTAGCAGCTGAGCTGTGATTTAACGCAACGATCGATATTTTCTGATTCAGTGCTAGCAAATTGGGCATTTGACGTGAATGAAGCGCTTGACTCCCCTCGATGGAATTGGACTGTTTGGTGAAGCATGTTAATATCTTGTAGATCCGATGCTCACCAACTGATAGCGAAGTTAGATAATTTTCAATCGATTTATCGATCATTATTTCGACTTCACATTCTGCAACATATTAAGAATAATACCTGATCGTGCAATCAGTATATTTTTCACTATATTTGTACGGTGAGTTATATGTTCGATTCGTTTATTTCTCGTTTTGTGCTCATAAAAGTCTCGTGCAATGTCATATCGTGAAACCATTTTATTTTACCTCTAAATCTGTTGTAACCGATAAATAACATTGATTTTACCGGCATTGGTAGAGGCTATAAATAATTTCTTAGTTGCATTAAATAGGAAACACGTTGATGTGAATGGTGACTCTCTTCGTGAGGTATAGAGCAGCGAGTTTTTCCCGAATTATGTTTGGGGACTTTGGAGACCTGTAAATTATTTAGTTATTGCAATATTTAAAGCATGAATAGTTACTACTTCTGTGCATATTGTCTGTTACTAAATTTTCTAGATATCCTCCGTGAGATAATTTGATTTCAAGTAATAACTGGACACTGTCGTTCGTGGTCATTGATATCGTATTCAGTTTATTTTATATATTCGTAAGACGTTATTCGTCTTCGCTTGTTCAGTAGAGGCTTTTGAGTTCTTTTCTGATTTCTAATTGAACGAGATGGTTCAGCTTGAAAAGTTTTTTTATTTAACACTTTGTGTTAGCTATGCATATTTTCACTATTTTGTAGGACAAAAATTAAATCTAGCAGATTGTTACGATATATTACTGTCACGCTCAGAATCATTCGAAGTTTCGGAGCTCAATCCTGATTAATACGGAAATAATATTGAAAAAATTATGCGTTCCGGCAATTCGAACTTTACTGCGCTGCCAGCTGTGGGCAACTGGTATATTTAAAACAAAAATTTAACTATATTAGGGACAGTTACTCTCTGTGTTACGAGGAAATCTGACAATGTGTGTGCCATGCGAAAGAATTTGAGTCGTTGATTAAAAATTCTTTAAAATGCGTCGTTGTTCTAGGGAACACGATCATATACTTTCAAAGTGCTATACTAATATCAAGTAGAGGTGGGGCTTTCTGTGAGTGAGATCATGTTAACAAGTAAAATTATAAAATTGGCAAAGCTTTTTCTATTGCGAGTAGTATGAGACTGCGAAAAATCAACGTGTCTCCTCCAGTAATTCGAAATGAAACGAAATTGTATATCAGCATTTTCTGCAAGCGTTAAATACGTTCTCAACTAGAGCAGATACTGGGGTGTATTAGTTTTCTTCAAAGGACACTTTTGATAGTTTTTCAATGGAGATTTAACATAAGTGAGCTTCTATATTTCGGTCGGTTTCATTCTTCAACCAGAATATTTACTATCTCTTCTCGGATTGTGAAAATTTCTCTACTGCTGATCTTCTAGGAGAACAACTTGCCTGTTACTTCATCCCTATTTTTAGCTTAATTCTTCTAGCCTTATTTGACTTGTTGCGAACCTGCCTGGTCTTGCGCTCTCCAAGAATGTGGAATTTTCTTGTGGCAACACATGCAGATGTGACTGCACCAGCAGTGCATGTTTTTCAGGGTCTTTCAAAATTACTCGAACTTTCATCAGGTCAGTAGCTTTAAGACGCGTGTTTCTATCACTTCGGAGTAGCTGTGAAGGATATCGCCGAACTTAGTTGCAATGATTCGCTTGTAAAAGAGTGTAGCTATATACATTCTATACCATTGCCATGAACACAATCGCCTTTTAAGGGGATTTATTATAAAAAAAATTGCTGTATTTGTTGAACACAAGTATCTGTCTTTGAATTGAACTTGTGTGATTTTATTGTTGGAATTCTCTCTGGGCTATGTCTAGGTGTCACTCCAAAATATTTAGTTTTTATGTACGCATGCACGTAAAATTTCCTCCGCAGTTCATTCATCAACCACTACTACTACTACTACTACTACTACTACTACTACTACTACTACTACAGGTCATTTTCCTCATTCTTACTCTGATATTGGCCCTTAATTGTAGTACTCGCTTGATTCATATAGCGGTTAATTTGCTACCCCACTAAACTCGCTTATTCTCTCCTTTAGCCGTATAGTTGGTTCCTGCGTTCCTTTGTGAAGAAATAACCTTTTTATGTGCGTCCACTTTGTTAAGGTCTACTGTTGCTCTGGTCTCGCTGAAGACGCCAGCGTGCATGCTGATGATGTATCTTCTCATCTTGAGAATGAGACAGAAGTCTTGCATCATCGCTTGTTAGGGATATCGGACATTTAGTATGCATCGCAGGGAGTGATTGGTCTATCCTATCCTATGCGCCACGTGTGTTTAATATAACTAGTTTGTAGTGTAAAAGTATTTTTTTGTATTGAACTATCATTGGGCTAATGTATCCTACATGGACATATTCAAAAACAATTGTATTGAGGGGCGTTTGTTTACCAATTTTTTTTACTAATTTATCATTCGTTTTGTACGGGCTGTGGTTCGTTTGTGATATTTTTTCCAAATGCCTCATTGTGGTGGAATTGGGGCGAGTGGATGAAGAAGTCACTCGCCATTCATAGACCGCTGACTCAGCTACTTTCATTCATCTTTTGTAGGCCTTTTATCGCAGGCGCTAAGCTACTCGCGTACTCGCGGCAGCTCATTCAGAGCCCAAGCGAGCACGGTAGGTAGTAGCATGTCCGTTCCCGTTATTAAAATGATCCCAGAGAGTGTGAGTAGGGAATGGCGTTATGGTAGTACAGACGCGATTACCCGATCAAATCTGTCTCCTCACTTTTGTTTTGATTCAAATTTCATTATAATTCATTACATTGCAGTTTTTATTAACAAATTGAGATAAATCTTCGAATAGGAATAAATGCAATTACTATCGTAACTTAGGTTCTTCTGCTCATTTTTTTATTCTGATAGTAATTTTAGGGTATCAAGTGGGTTGGTCCCTTGGATGACGTTTATGAAACTTCATGACTTTACAAAGATGCTTTATGTTTTCTAGCTGCTTTGTAGGACGGCTTCAGGTCTCTGGCAACGAGCATACCTGGATGCTTGCGTGTACTCTCTGACCCAACGGCAGCCTCGTGAAATTGTTACATCAGCTTGCAATTGAGAATGCCTCGCTCCTCTTCGCTGCATTAGTTCCCGAACCGCAACACAAAGTTCACAACGATATTTTATTTAAAGAATATTTAATTGACCTCCAAGATTGGCTTAGCGGGAGTAATTTAATGAGACTTCGATGAATATCTTGTTTGTAATATCACTTGATATTGTTTTTCGTAGCAACAGTCTTTATTCTTTGTTTCTTGAAACTGCGTTACGTGCTAGTCAGAACCGATGCAATTTCTCAAATATATTGCAAGTATTCTTTTCGAGCGTGTGCGGTTTTGATCATTGAAGTGGGAGATGAAGCGCGTTTTTTAACGGTGACCTCAAATCTAACATCTCTTGCTTTGAGCAGCGAGCAATTGTGCACGTGACATCTCTTCATAACGGATGCCGCTTATCACGTGCACGATCCCCGCCCCTGAGCCGGCTGCCGGGTTGGTAGGAGATGCCCTTTAAAAAGCATACGTGGCCACCTGAGTCATGCGAGGAAGGGTATTTCCGTTGCGCCGTGCCCTCTCGCCTTTAACCCTGGCAGTGCATGCATCTGGTCAGACTCTATGCCATGTACCAGTATTTTGCATCGTGTTTTGGGTATTTTGAAATGTTGGACATTGAAAAAGGAATCTCGTGAAGATCGATGCTTGCATGTTTTCTGGAATCTTGGCATCGTGACTTGAGAGCCGTTGTCATTCGCTTCTATTTTAGACGGCTTTCATTATCTTTACCATTTATGTTCTTGATTTTGGATAGGCAGATTCTTACTTTGAATTAGAAATTTATTTTCGAGCTCCAAATATTCGATGTTTGTTTAACACTAGTTCTTGTTTTAGTTGAGGATTGTCTGCCATTCTTCTATCACTAAACATATTGTCAGTATCCCTCTTTTACGTCATACATTCCTATCGCATGTAAGCTCAATTTTTTGAGCTGTTATTGTTTATACGAAAGAATTGCACGTATGAAACATTTTGTTCATTTTTCGCTGCTTTATTTACACAAGTCCAATCTTTCCACTCCGTACTTATGTATGGACTTGCGTGATAATTTAGTTGCTATCAACTGTAAAGATTTTGGGGTTATATGTCGGCCCATTCAGTGATACACCAACATAAACAGAACCGTAAAAAAATAAACTATATGGTTAGGACCTCCATTACTCTAACGAGGTCGAGGTCGGGCTGGGCCTTAGCCAATCATCTCTTATTGCAGCCCCGCTGCGGATCCAAGCCAACATGTTGCATGTATGCGCCATTCACCTAATGATCCTCGCTCGAAAGTTAGTGATGGTTTCAGTGGGTGAAGCCACTTGTACTCTTTTTCTCAACCCGTTATGTTTTCTGTCAATAAATCCGTTCGCTTCTCATATTTTAAAGAACGTAAATAACTATTCATTGCGTGATAATTGTCGTCCAGACATGTCTTTAAACTTTGAGAAAACACTTGACTTTTGCACTCTATTCCCCCCCCGTTCTGGCTTACAGTTTATTTTCACCATTGAGAAGTACTCTCGAGTATAAATAGGTCCAAGTCTGTTCTGTTTATACTCGTCTGTTTGCATTATCTTTTCAAATGGCGGAGCTTGAGTGCCTCCAGCGCCAACTTATCGTCGATTATCGACTTTCCTGTCAGACGAATACGTACGCTTCCTGCTGCCTAGAAACCCTCGTGAGCGATGCAGTGGCGGTGAATCACAGCCTTACTTCGTAAACGTAGCAACTGAAATTGAGCGAGCTCAGTTTTGTACAAAAATATTGTTAGCAATATTCATGGAAGAATTCATTTTATATGTGTATTTATTAAGTAATTCATTCATTTCTTTATTTTCCTTTAAAATATTTGCAGAGTTTCTCCTACAATTATGACACACTGTAACATTGTGTTGAGTGCGAGGACTTGACATTTCTAAAATAAAATATTTATCCTACATATTATTTCAGTACACAGCCACAAAGAACTACTTACGTAAAAACAGTTGCTGCAGAACACTTCTTATTAGCTTGAGTTGTGGTCGAGGAAACGTTTCGTTTGTTTTGTCACGCCAAGGAATTGTACCTACTTGAACGACCACTTATCGCTCTGAGAAAACAGTCAGCTCTGCTAAGGGGAAAAAACTGTTTTAAGCGGAGTCAGAAAAGGCATCGTTATCTTAGTGCAGAAACTCTGCTGTTACTGCTTACCTCGTTAACGTGTTAATTTTCTTCGTATTATTTTCAAAAATTCTTTACCCGTCGTTTACTGTCTAGAAAAAAATTATCTGTCCAGACTGCTAGAGCAGTGCTCTATTCGGTCGTATTGAGGGCTTAGTGATCATTGTTTGTGTAGTAAATGGTGGTTATTATAAATTCTCTCCATTTTGTTGTACAGCATTTTTCACTTATTATTTAAGATTTCCCACTTTGTGTGTAAATTTCATAAGTGCAAAATTTTGAAAATATATTTTTGACGACTTTCATTGATGTTCGTATGTTTGAATTACGCCAATATCACCTAAAGACACTGTTATGTTTCATAATTTCGTCGTAGGTTACCAAATTCGATATTTTCTTTTCTTTCAATTGGAGTGGCCCAGGGAAGCGCGAGCGCAATGACTTTCATATCCAACATTTGTACTTAAGAGGACAGCTCGCCGAGTGTCATTGGTAGGCCTGGACTTGTCCCGGAGGGGAGTGAGCGAGCTAAACGTGATTGCCTTGGACGTATCATGTGGACATGACGTTTTTCAGAATAGGTTATATTTGACTTGTTTTTTAGGGGAACGAAGAGCGAGAGAAAATAATCTTTAGTATGTTGGATGGAGAAACAAGGGAAGTAGCAACCATTGTGATGAGGTCGCCCAGTGTATCTTTTAAGGATCTGCGTACTCAATTTATTTAATTTAATTTAAGGATCTACGCAGATAATTGTTTCACTTCACTGGGCCTGTTTCACTTGGTTTGTGTATTTACTGTGCCTCCTTTTTAATTCCTCGTTTGTCGGCTGCAGTGGGTGCTAAAAAGTGGTGGAGTGGCGCAAGCGACATTCCGCACTTCTTTCTTTAAGATTTTTACTCTGACTATTGTACCCAGTTTTTCGGTTTCTTTGTCGATATGCTCATGCAACTTTTTTCAATACTTTGGGAATGCGTATGTGGGGACTAAGTCCTTCCATTTTTTCGTGTGCACTCATATGCATTGAGATTATTTGTTTAATTAATTAGTTATTGATGTTCAAAACTTAGAACACTGGAAATTCTGCCGAGTTCGTTTGTTTCTCATGCTTAAATATGGTTACGCAGGCGAGGTTTTGAATGTCTTCCGCCTTTCTGAAAGAACATAATTGTTGCAACCTTATTAGCAAAAATAATTTCAAATTGTATCACTTCTTCGAAAGACACATGTAATAAACTCATGCAATATCCCCCGCTATGTGTAATTAGACAACGTGTATATGCTTTCCTTCTGCGATTTAAATCTGGCCTTCATTAGCTTTAATCTACGCTTCAGAAATCAAGAACTAAGTTTATAATTTCTTGTGGCGGTACTCGAGCTGAGGGAGAGCGTGCATTTAGCACGCAGATAATGTGCCAAATACAGAATCGTTTCTGAGTAAACTTCTTCTGGCTGGTCCCGAAGGAGAAGTGCTTTTGCTCAGCTGAAAGATCGCTTGTTTGAAGTGAGTATGTATTTGTATGTGTGCATTTATGTAAGTAGGTCGCTATGAACATAATTTTGGTAGTATAAAATCTCTGCTGCTATGAAAAACATGCACAATCTGCAGCATGAAGTTATGTGGAAATTTTAAGCTTTTTATAACGCAAAGATTTAGAAACCAGCTGTGTTGTCTAAACAACGTCTAGAGTCTCTATTTTCAAGTGGTCTCATTTCCTGTGGCTCAAGTTGAGTTTCTAATGATACCATCCCTAATTGTTACACAGAAAAACAATGCGCTTGTGCTTATTGTTTGGTCGCTAGAAACTTCTGTACTTTATTCCGTATGGAACACTACCTAGTGTGTGTGGTCCTCTAGAGTCTAGATAAGCCTCTTTATTTCCTTGAAGTGAAGATGCATTGGTCTTTTCAAATTTATGGGGATTGTACGTTTTACTATTTTGCTGTGAAGTTTAAAAGTCGAATTTAATAGGAAGTGCTCTTTTCGTGCTGTGTTAACAAATTCTTGTTTTACGACACGCCTGATGATGCACAGCTCGAGGCCCCAATAGATTGCGCTGTTAAAGTCCTCTTTATTAATATCTGCTTAACATTGCCTGATACTGAAATATGATTTCAGATCAGGAGTGCCACAGGAACTTAGTCTCAGTTCAAGTTAAATCCCAATCGGAACTTGATTTCAGTGTATTTCCTCTTAAGCTTACATGCATAATGGAATTACTGCATGAAACCTAAATCGTTCACAGAATACTATAGAATATGTAACCCTCGGCATGTTGAAGTAGTATTAGTCTGTAATTTTCCATCCGCTTTGCTAGTCGAGTCTCGACCAATGGCTCATTTGTTGCGCAAAGTCTCGCTGTGTTTGAACAAGCCTCTTCAGAATAGGTTTTGTTCTCAGTACATTGATTTTAAGAAAGCTAGCACTTCTCAGGATGTTTGATGAGGATTCCGGTGCTGAAACCTCACGAAAGAGGGTAGCTTGGGCACAGTGTCTGTCCTCGTTGGTGTGCCAGTACAAATTAGCTGGTCACAGTTGAGTGAGCTACGTTTGCAGCGCAGTTTACGAGTCACCGTGTATTACAGGTTCAGCTCTTAGGTCTTTTTTTTCTCCCCTCTGCAGGTTTTCTAATGGGAGATACAGCGTCTTGAGCGAGTAGTATCATCGTGTCTGTTTGTGTCTCACTGTATTTTTCGTTTCGTAGGTTTGTTTTTCTGTGTTTTTAGTGCTAACCGAGGCGAAATTTTTTGTTCTGTGGTGCCACTTGACTAAATCTTGACCGAGTTTGACTGCAATTAGTGCCTTTAACTTATCGGAAACTGGTGTAACCGTGGAAAAATTGCCGTAATTTCAATCACATCTTGGCGAAAAATACTGTAATAATAAGCGGAATTTTCAGCAAAAAGCGTTCCATAGATTCTTAGAATTCTCTTCGCTAACATGAAGAAGGATATCACTTCCTATAATTTTGCTTGCTACTAAGTGAAGAGGTAGTCATGTTTTTTCAAGTTTCGTCGATACATTGTTATTATTTAAAACAATTTTCTTGCCCTCTATTCCAAACATCTTTTTCCCCTTATACCAGTGCGAGCCAAATCATTTTTCCAGCTTGAATTGGTCTCAATTACTGCTTTCTATGACGTTCTCTAAGGGTTGGCTTCTCACTGACAGGGTTTCTCGCTTCGCAGATTTATTTGAACTTGGTGTGGAAGTGTAATTCCATGTTGCGAAAGTTCGAACTATGAAGTGATATTTCAAGAGGCGTTCTTATTTTAGCTTCGCCTAACTCAAAAATACGAGTGACTAAAGTTGCGTTCAGCAATGACTCTTCTACGTAGGTCACTGAAAATAATTATTTTATGCTCATTTTGCCGACTTTGCATCCGCGATGGTGAGGTATCTCTACCCTCAGGGGTTCCAGAGCCTCTCGTCTTCATTAGCATACTTGGGGAAATATTGCCTTCGTTAAAGATTTCGGTGAAAATCAACTACTCTTGTTTGTCAAACTCTCAATGGATTTTCTACTGTTTCTCACTTTCTCCCCTCAGGAGGCATAGGACAGGCAATAGGGTTGCATTAGGTTTGTCTGTTCTATGTTATGGGGAGTGCAGTCCCGAGGGAGGCGCTGTTAGGTTAACTCGGCTCTAGAGAGGCCTTCGGGATTTCTGTTTTTCGTGCTTCTTTGCTTCTGTCCATTTTCATGTCATCATTTCTTCTTCTTTTTTTTATTTGCCGTTTCTATGCGCAGAAAATTTTGTGTGGGAACACACCTGTGCATAGATTCCACGTTTTCTAAAGTCCAAACGAAATGTTCTCTTCGTTTCGTATTTTTGAGATTGCATTTCATGTGGTTAGGGAGCTTTAAATAATTAATAAAATAAAACAAATTATAGCTTCTCTTCATTGTCGAAGATGCTGTATTCACTACACATCTTTATTTTAAGTGTCAGTTGTCCCGCGTCTAGGAACTTACTGCTAAAATATTCCACGTTTACGTTTCTACTGCTTATGCTGAAGCCCAATTTGAGTCGTTATTTTAGCTGCGTGTAGAATCGAGCGTTTATTAAGCTCCATTGAGTTCTGGCCTTGTCTTTCGAATGTTTTTATATTGCATTTACCAAATTTGTATTTAAATGTAAATTTAGTCATGATGTCGACAGTCGCGGTTATATGTACTTATGGGCCTATTTTCATATTTCGTGTAAGGTATAGTGCTAGTTTGAAATATTGTCACGTTAAGGACACACTTTAACTAGAACGATTTTTCTGTCAGTTTTCGGAGGTTTTAATTTCTCATGTTTTCGCATTTTCCTCTTTCATTGAGCTTACCAACTATTTTATGTTTGGTGAAGGTTCGTGTAGGGCGTTTTTTTACGCTTGAAATGTTCCCCACGGGTTTCTTATTTGCTTCATGGAGTGGACTCGATGTCCCATTATATCGCCTCTTTGTGAGCGAAAAGGCTCAACGAGCAAGACGATATTATCGTCGTCTGGGGACTACGGCGATCCTCGGCACCTGACGTCGGGGATTTGAACTCTTAGGGTATTAACCAAGCAGCGTCAAATTTCAACATGTGTTTAATGTGAAATTTACTGTAAAAATTGTACCCTATTTTTGAACAGGTTGATTGATTTCATCTGTGTATGTTTACAATGGTTACTTTTTAGTGATTTTAAAATCTGACCACTTGAGGTATGTTAAGTATGAAGATATGTACAGTGCTTCATCATTGTCTATTTAATTTGTCTATACATTTAGCCTGCTAATGAAGGTAGGCTTGCTAGCGAAAATATCATTTATCAGAAACTTAAATACGAAAATTATTCACCTGAGCGCTATTGTTATTGAAGTATACGTGAATAAGAAATCGGATTATAACACATAAAAAGTAAGAGGAAATATATTCGCCCTGCCTCCAAAATCTTTTTCTTGTCCGGGATGCTCAATTCATTATCATAATTCAGTTTATAGTCGAGCTCTGCCCTTAAATTGAGGAGCTTTTATGACAACAACTTGCATTTATGGGTCGATAATATGTTTAGCTGCTAGGGGAAGTCTCATGTTCTCTTAGGGACCAAAAAACTGCCTTTCATCTCGGTAATATTTTGTTCATGGCTCTCACAGAACCCCCCATGTGACGCTCATACGAACGGCCTCATCTTAAGCTATGTAGTTAGTGTAATAACTTAAAAAAATCTGAACAATACATGTTCTTAGAATTTTACAGCCTGAAAGTACGTGTGGTCAACGTTGAAATCCGTTCCCTTATTTAGTGCATTTGAGATGCAGCATGTCCTGTCAGTGAGAGGATTGGTGGCTGCAACCAGTAGTGTTACGAGTTCCTATAACCTCTGTTCTTGTACTTCTTTTTCCTCGTTTTTTCATTTTCGATTTCATTCAGTCCTTCATATTCCTGTCCCATGAAATGGCCAGAATGAATTTATAAAAAAAATTATTTGTATTATCTGTAATTTACATTTTATCAGGTAGCGAGTATTATATTATTCGTCATGAGGTATGTATGGAGAGCAGCGCTTCTTTGATTAAGGGAAAATATATCCATAGTGCAAGAGTCTGTTGTGTTTTTCCAGTTCAAAGTGCGATTTACCTTCGTCAGTTGTGGAAGGTGCTAGAAATGTTTTATAGTCTTCCTCGGGTTTTTACATTATGGATGCTGTAGAACCATCTAAATTTTTGACGAAAAGGTGAATTATTACCACTTTCTGTTTCCGTAAAAAAGTAAAAAAGTTAACCATCTTTATTATGGTTTTGCTTCGTAAAGTAATTTTTATGCTCGGCACTCTTCACACCTGAATTTTAAATTCATTAGAGGTAGTCTGAAATATATTGCATAACAAATTAGGAACAATTTTAAGCGTGTGTTTTACGATGCTAATGAAACATTGGATTTCCTGAAATATTGACGCATTAGTCATAGGTGAAAATACATGCCTAAACTCGAGCCTTATAAACTTAAATTTCTTCAGTATGATTGACGTTTATTTAATTTTGCTCGATATCCTGCTTTGGTTGACCAGGTTCTAAACAAATAATGCCTCTCATTGATCTTAGTATGGCTCTGTTATGGTGTTTCAGTATTTTTTTGTGTTTCCGTTCTCGAGATAGATTGGACTCGACGACCCGGCTGCCATTTATATTCATAGATTCAGTCGATCGCTTACTTCATCCATTTACCTTTATCGACCGTCGTGGACTCAACAAGATTGTATCCCTGCCGATCTTTATCGTTCACCCTCTACTCCTCAACGCGAGTGCGCTGAAGCGATTGTCCTTCAGCGCATCTTGGAGATGAGGCACTTTGTGGCAGTCACAGCAGAAATTTAAAAATACTGCGCAGCACTAAGAGGTGCATATTAGTAGTGGCGATCGCCATCAGTGCTCTTTAGTAGTGCTGTAGTTTCACAAGGTGTATGATGTGGAAGGCTTTGTATTTATATAAGTTTTATAGCTTCATCTAATTTTCTTTTTTCTTCGTTAAATATGACTACGTCCAATTGACTTTTACGTGCACGAATATCTTCGGTACTTTTTCTATTTCATTCTTCAGTTTTTGAAGAGAGAATACTCCTTGGGTGTATTGGCGCGTTCTTTGAAACGAACGCTTGGAGTAAACTACATAATAGTAACTTGAGGTCTCGCTCTTTGATTGAATAATGTTACTCATATGAGAGCATAACCAATTTAAGTTTCTATCGATGACTAGATTTGTTTCGTTTGGCTATTCAATTCTATTTTGGTTAATGTGTATTACTCTATTCAAAAACTTTAGTCTTCGTCAAGAATGTTTTCATGCCTTTGCGCTCTTATGCGTGAATTTTTAATATGCTACGTAAACATGCACCCTCATGGCAATGCTACGCTGCGTTTTTTGGAGCTCTACTACATTCCGTCGCTCTCTCGCCTTTTATGGAAATAACGAAGCCATTTGAGGACCCTGCGGAGCCTGGCCCGACACTTCACTCCGGCGCGGTGTGTGGGGACGCCTGAATATTAAAACTTCTTGTTTTGTTCATCCTCTTGGTGTGTGGTAGTCGTTGGGCCAGAATTAAGTTTCAATGTGTAGAAAGTTTGCATAGTTTCAAAAACTACGTTTTTCATAGTTCTGTGGAATATTTAACAATTATGTAATAGCTAATAACTCCGGTAAACTACCGCTTTATCGTTCTACGGCTACATAAATTGAGCTGAACTTCTTTCGAGCGAGCTACGGCAGTTAATTTTCTCTGTACAAATCTCCAGAAATATTCTCCTCTGCTCTGAAAATTTTAATTCGCCGAATCGATTTCCTATCGCGATAACCCTCGTCCGCTAATTGATTCAATAATTCACTCTCCTCAACATTTTTTCAACTAAAGTCTTTCAGCTCTTATTCTAGCTCTAGTCATCTGTTTGAGTATATAGTCCTGTTTTCCTTTTTTATCTAATAGCGTTTCGTGCCTGCCTTCCCCCCACCGAGTCGCAGGTGCGTCATAAACAACCTCTCCACTGCTTGCTGTAAACGCGAGTAGAATGCTCTTATGCTGGAGGGATCCCCCGAAAAGGTTGGAAAATATCGCGTTTGGCTGGCTCACTGCTCAGTTTCTTGAGAAAAAGTTTGTTTCTTGCTCACATCTGCCACACGTAGATGGCTCATGAAAGGAAGTTCATCTGTAAAATTAATTGTACAGATTTATGCTTCAATAACTTGCTTGCTATAGCCAACCCCATGGTATTACTACGGTTTTTCAAACTTGCAAATACCTCTTGGACTCGCAGGACTTTCAGGTAAGTTGAGATTTGGATTGGTTTAGGTGAGGTGTGGATAAATTTTGGTTAGAGTTATTTGGATAGATTTTGTTTTTAAAGCATTTATTTAATGAGAACAATTGTTGTTGATGCGGTATGCGCGCACAGCAGCACCCTCGACTTGTGTTAACGCCACAGTTTTTAGCAAGTCTTTCAATGTCATCGATTACTGGCATCCGTAGATAAGCGTTTCGTTCTCTGTCACGTTACTTCTTCTTTTTCTAGCTGTGGCTGTAAGATATTCTTTCTCTCTTGTCCTGTCACGTTTCTTTTCTGTTCCATTCTTTCTTGGTTTCGGGGTAGGAAGCTGTCTTTCTTCTGCTCTCAAACGCTCCCGTCTACGTCCTTGTGTCTCTTGATTTACCGCTATTCTTCTGTTTCTCCGGTCCATTTCATACCGCTTCAACCGATTCCGATACATAAATCTGAATAATATCGAAAGATTTTATTTCATGAGCTTTCACTTCCAGGAGAAAGTATGGTTGTAATCCACAGCCGTACCCTAGATACGGACGTGAATTCGAATTAATTTGAACCGTAATATAACCGTAACTCGTAAAAGAATTACGGTACTAATACAATAGAAGGTTATTGTATTCTTGATGCAGAATTTTATATTTTTAATCACTGCAAGCGTAACACCTGCAGGTAGGTAGGTCGATATTGGACACTATCCATCGGAATTTCGATTATTTGTTGTTCCTGTGCCATTGGAACTAAACATGGTTCGTAGTTAAATACAACCGTATTAACCTACAGATTATAATATTTATGACTGAAAATTTCTTATTGAAACGTGAAGAAGTCTGCATTCTCAATTTTTCTTTATGACCACTCATTGAGATGCGTCTCTAATGGTCCTCAACAATAAAGCATGTCAGGGTTGCATTTATCGAATGAAAACAGTAAAGCTCTACTGTTTGGGATCCGTTCGTTAATCGTGATCGCCTATCTGAAAATGAGTGTAATTTTCCATATAATGAAACAGGAGAAGCAGGTATGCTTCTCGTGGATGGTAGGAGTGTTGCGACACTGTGCTCCATGCCGTGATGCGGCCGCCAGTGTGGGGTCGCAGTGCGCTACACGGCGACCCTCGAATGAAGCGAGGGTAAGCACCGCCCCTTTTTATGCACGCTCGACCGATCTTCCTTGTTTAGGTTTTGACATTTGCTGCGCATTTGTGTATTCCTCGACAGTGTGGTCTGAGTGACTTGCGAGGCACAACCTTGTAAACCTCAACGGTATCACCTGGTGTCTAGCTTATTACACCTTTTTGTTTTTATCTAAATAAACGTAGATCTGTTCATAATTGCATCCGTGTTTGTGTTTTGTACCAAAGTATCTTGAAAAAGTTCTTAAATTATTTATATGAAGTCAAGCAAGGCTTCGATTGTTTTTTTTTAGAAATCAATTATTTCAAAAACTTGACGAAATTTTTCCTCATTATTTTCATGTGGAATTTGCTTACGCTGTGTACGTAATTTAATAAATCTTGTGAAGTGTATTCTGGGTACTCGATATTTTGGCTGGGTGAACGAAGTTCAGTTGTTATTCGATTGATATTTGCAGAGTGATCCTCGTCATTTTACCTGGCTTAGCTCTTTACAGCTCACACGGATGCTGCTAGTTTTTCATAAAAAGCTGAACGGTCTTATTAAACATGCAAATTAGCCTGCAGCTAGTTTTTCGTACAAAACTAAATGCAGGCTTAAATTGCCAAAATAATTTGGGATGTCAAGAATAAAATGTCAACATTAACTAGTTTCTTTCGTGCAGTTTCGATCACTCCCATTTCACACTTTGGTCATGCTTATAAATCATTCTCTTTTTATCGTAGAGTTTCGGCCTTCGTTTCGTTTTGTAATTGCTGCTAGAATTTCATGTTATGAGGCAATAAGAATTTATTTGTGGTTCGCTAGTGTACGCCATTGTTGCCTCAAAGTCACCACTCCTACCTCAAAAGCAGCATTTAGCACAATCTCCACATTCCTACCTCAAAAGTAGCATGAAGCACAATCCTCATTATTTTAAATTCCGCGTACAATCGTGCAATCATTCCTATCTGTAATATATTTATTTTCCCCTACTGTTAGCAGTTGCTCGACCGTGCGTGTTCGAGTGTGTCTGTCGCAAAACAAACGTTTCAGCGAGCACGTTAGAATGTATGATGTGTAGAAATATGAACCGTGGACTTCCCTTATTTGCTTCTGTAAGCGTACAATGTGTGCGACTGATACGGTCCGTACGTAACTGCCGTGTCATGCGCGGGCGGTCTGAGTGCTCATGAGCGCGACAAATGGTCGCGTCACGCATGTTTGTGCACACAATTTACGCTAAAGCAGGAAGCCCATTCATGCTCTCGCTTCTGGCTACTCCCCCTTTTCTTTTATTGTGTTACACCTTCGTTTCATTGCTGTGGGCTAGTAACGTTTTGTTCATTTTGAAGTGGTGCACCCGAAAAACGTACTTGAAAAACGAAAAGAGATTTGTTAGCAAATTAGTAAGCATTGTTTACAGGACGTATTGGCTTATCATTTTTAACAGAATATCAGATGAATTGAGATGGCTTCACTTATACCGTCCTTCGAAATGTTTTTACGTATTCTTTCGAACAACATTCTTCTCAAATTAAAAGGAAATTGAAAAATTTAATGGGAGCATGCCACAAGAATCGTCACTTCTTGAAAAGTTCTGCATTTTATTGGCGTCTCTTTTTTATTCGGTAGCCTGTCATTCAGACACGGTAGTCTTCTAGATGTGTTCCGTCAAGTTTATTTTATTTTAATCCTTTCATATTTTCGTTTCTTATTTTCAAAGCAAATTTCTGTCATTTCTTTCACTTTTCAGATAGCTTTGTAGTTTGTTGTAAATTGAGTTTACTGCTGTATGAATCTTTTCTTTGAGTTTAAACGTCTGAATTATTGAACGAACGTATGTCGTAATAAGTTAGGCTTAGTTGAACATTAATGATTGTAGTAGTCATCGATGCAGCTGCTACGGAGGTTCGTGAACTACTCAATCTAAATAAAGGATGTTAAACTTTTCAAACTTCTTGTATTTGTTGACGGGATTTTATGTTTTTCTAATTGCCCTCCTCAGTGACATTAGGCGAGCCTTGCAATGCAGGAGGGTGAGATCGGATGCGTTTCTGCCGCTGAACATTATTCAGAGGTCACGAGCACTATTAATCACCTTGAAGAAAGAGCAGTCCAGATGGGTTTAAATTGTTTACTATGATTTTCACATTTTTGCTCAATTTGTTGTGAAACGCAAATTGTTCTCGATATTACAATGGCTGAAAATACTAGAAAGGCTTTGTAATTTTCTCAACTGTGCATCACTATACCCCCTGTGGGGGGAGGGGGCATAGGGTAGGTCTGTCCAATATTACGGGGACTGGTGACCTCGGAGGGGCACTGTTAGGTTACCTCACCTATGGAAAGGTCTTTAGGACTTACGTCCTTCGTACCTTCTTTGCTTCTTTCTATGTATTTTCATACCTTTTTCGCTATCTCTCGTTTGTCTTTGCTTCCTTTTCTTTTTAGCTCACTGTTTCTGTGCAGAGAGAATCTAGTGTGGGAGCACACTTGTGCATAGATTCCCCTTTTTTCCAGTCCATACTAATTAAATAGTCCTTTCTTCTCTTCGCTTTTTGGATCATACCTCATCTGGATAGCTTTTAACTAACTAATGATCGATATCACTCTATGCTGGGCTTATGTCTTCATGAAATAAGAAATTTTCTAATTCTTACGATTTAAGAGTATTTTGCAGTCGGAGCATGAGAGACCTATGAAGGTTACTCTTCAGGGCACCTTTACATGAGTAGCGTGCAAAGTTAAAAAAAAATGGACGAGGTGTTGATACCAGAAACCTATCTTAAAGTTTGTATCTCGTCGTGGAGTTTTAGGGATGTTGAAGATCTCTTTCGTAAGTGTAATTTTTGGATTGAACTTGCTAATTCATACTTATTGCGTGGATCTGATTAGCATTTTGCTGAAGTCCATTATGGGCTTTCATTTCGGTTGTTAATTTTCTTATTACGTATATTTTTATCCTCGTTCCTCTTGTAACGGAGGTCACTTACTGTGAAGCGACTAAGCATCATCGCAATAGGTCTTGCTAATTCTAATTATTTTTAGTTCGGCAAGATTTTTATTATGTGAACACTTTCGTAGGTATATCAAATAAGGTAAAGCGCTGTATTGTATATTTAACGTTTTCACTTTCTCGGCCTTTGTTGTCATAACCTTATGTCTGTGCTGCCGCTTATATCGAGTTCATGCCTCACAACTGCAAGTGGCCCCTAGGTGCGGAGACGAATGGGCACTTAACTCTCACGCTAGCACCAGCGTCCTCATGCTGGGCGTGCCCTCGTTTCCCCTTTCATGTCGCTCGAGTTACGCGGGTGCTTGTATAAAAGTTTCTTTTTTCCCACGGATGTTTGAAAAGCTTGTTCATTGCACTTTACTCCATTTGCGATTGTTTCCTCTTGAAAACGGTATAGTTCTGATAGTAATTCATTTTAAAAGCAGCGAAGAAATTTTAGTTGTTTTAAGATGTAAAGTCTTATTAATATGTTTGTGCATTTACTCATCGATCTGTTAGAGCGTCCTTTACTGTTATTTAGGCTACTGACTTTCTACCTCGGAAGTATGAACTTCCATCTAAGTTTTTCGTGTAACAATTTAGTTTTCCATAGCTGGTGTTCGACGGACATCCATTGTGTCGGTGAATAATATTATTAAAATTTCCGAATGAAAGTTGAAAAAAATTGTGAAAATTTTGTATCGGTGACGTACATTGAACATCTATTAACTGGAACCTGTATTGATGTGTTTTAAAGTTTATAAAGTCAGTTGGGCGTGCATTGTGAAGTATGTAGTTATTGAAAACAATAGATATGAAAACGATGAGATTCGTACGCGCTAGTTAGTATAAAATGATATGAAAATAATTTATTACCGAGTAGCAAAGAGGCAGCCAGCACCTGTATGCAAAAGTATACCTAGTGGTTTAGTTTAGCTGCAATTCTAGCATACTACGCTCTATTTTGGGGTCATGAAATGATTCTATATCTACTAATTTTTATGTAATGACTCGGTACGTTTTGTCTTCGTTTTTTGTTATCTCTAACGGTGTAACACTTGGTCGTTATTGTCTTATTTGTAATTCTTGTGCTTACTAATTTCTACTCGATATAAAATTATTCCGATTTTGTAGGAATATGTAGACAATTTCTTAGGATCGCTAAAAAATAAATGAGGAAATTTGAGACTATACTTTTTACGTGGTGTGGGGAAGAAATCTTGTATTTTTTTAAATTATAATTCTGGGCGTTTGGTGTCATGCGTATTATATGCGTTTTAAGACAACGAAAAAAGATTGAAATCAGTCACGTTAAACTTTCATTGTTGTCTACGTGTTAGATCTTTTTTCAATCGCATGATGTAATTAAAAATGTGAAAGGGTGAAAGCACTCCAATTACGGCAATCGCCCCAAATGTGTTGTTTAAAGCTGCGGCATTAGCGGGGATAGTAAATGTGTAGGTAGAGATATTCGAAGTTGATCATCAACAGGCTTGTAACACGAACCTGAAGAACACGTGAGGTATGTTGAAAGCAAGTGTATTTTGGAGGCGATGTATCTTATATTTAGAAAACATGAAGAACATACGCTTAAAAACGAATGCATAATATCAGTAAGTAGTTGGTCTCAAGGAATGATCTACTATGATCAGCGTCCAAAGCTAGGAAAATTGCATAAACGAAACCAAGTTTGAATTTAATTGATATTTGTTAATCATGCGAAACGGTATTGACGCTTTTTTAATTTGATTACAATAGGAACAGCAACGCCACGCTTCAGTACAAAGCCAGTGAGGACTGGCAGGCGACGTATTTTGTAAACTTCACAGTTTACAATTCTTCCCGAAAAACATTTTGAGACCCCTATGAAGATTAAAATATCATGTACTGAACTCTTATAATTTTAATATTTACGCAATAGAATGAACAATAATAGAGCACTATGTCCTAGTGATAAATCAGTAATTCTCGGACATAATAGTATATCATTTAATATTTATGATTTCTAATTAAAACTGCGAGTACTAAAGCTGTGTAAAGCTAAAAATGATTCAAGTACAGGCATTTCATTGTTGTATTGCACGTTAAACAAAGTTCAGAACGAAAATGACTGCAATGCTTGAATCTGCATATGCAGTAATGATTTGTCATTTATAAAAATTTGAATTCTCTTGTTTGTGCGTAACATTTTTCAAGGTTATAACGTCATGCATCAGAAAATCTAATGAATCAGAAAATAGAATGAACATGCAAAATTTAATTGGAAGTGCTGGCTCTCGTACTCCCGTTTTATAAAATTTTCCCAGGAGCTATAATGAAACCCAACGATGTACTGTTAATCAACTGTTGGAATTCAATATAAAGTTTCTTCAAGTATACTTCTCTGCGAGCGTTGCAAGAGCATTGTGGTCACTGCAACGAGAAGCCCCAACAGAGCAGGTGGTGCTTCTTCCGGTCCAGAGACCCGCGTAGCCTGTCCTGGCGGGCGCAGCATTCACGGGCCTGTGTGAAGTAGGAGCTCGGAATTGTGCGTAGGTCAGATCCTGAAATTGTATCATAATGAATAATGTAAGTATGTGCATGCTGTTAAATATTTCACCATTGTCAAACATCGTGAGCGAGAGAAATGTAAACATCAACGTTGGTAATTAGGTTAAAAGGAAATTGCCGAGCATGTTGTCGTATTGGGACTCGACTCCAACGCGCTTCGTTTGATGACGAATTTCTCGATAAGAGCGGTTGATTTTTCCCACTATATTCATCCTCAGAATTATGGTATCTGCAATGTAAAGAGTATGGCAGAAGACAGTTGTCTCTGTTTCGTATACCTGTGTTAAAAGAATTTATCCTTTGGGGTTAAGTCGATGACTTCCCACTATTATTTTAGCATTTTTAGAATAGAATTAGAATAAAGTTGCAGAATATGTATGTTGCAATTTTATGCTCTGAGTTAGAGCAACACATGTTACCGAGATTATCCTTTTGATTTTCTGAAACTCCATACGCAACTAATAACGCCAGCTGAGAAAATTTCATTCTTCAAAATGGATTTCATTCAAATAGTGTCGAAAGTGGTCTTCTACACGGTTAAGAGTTCCTAGAAAGTTCATCTAGTGCGAGCCTCGGTCGCAAATATTACTTATTTTTTACGTCTGAAATTACCCATGTTGAAGTCTAGTAAATGTACCTCGTGGGACCGCAACCGAGGTGCGCCCCCTACGTGTTTGGCTGTGTGGCCTGTCTCCCCTTGTTTTTCTCGCTCGTGTTGGTTACACTAAATGGATAAAGTTTCGGTACTTAGGCCTTCTGTGTGCTTTGCTATACGAAAGCTCGAGTACATGAGCTCAAAGTATAACTTGCTGAATGCATGAAAAGAACGATATTTTTTGTGGTTTGTATAATAAATATTACGTAGTCTGAATTCAATGATAATCATTTGATTTGATCTTGAAAGCCCCTTAGAAGTCAATTTAATCGTTGAGTATTTATGAGTTAATTTTCAGCGTGTAGCCTCAGCCTTGCTCGGGTATTTACTATTGTAATTAGCAGACCGATGACGCCGAAATCGAACGACTTATGTCGTGATGTAAGGTTTTTTTTCGCATGGTTCCTCGTTTCCATTGATTACGTTATTGAATTTGATTAAAGACGTTCGTTTGTTACCTTCAGTTTCAACAAAAGATAATTTTGTCCAAAAATGTTGGAGAACGTATGCGTGTTGAGTGGAACAACACGTCGAAATATTTTTAAGTAAGCTCTAAAAATTTATTTTTGAACCATCTGGCATTTGTCAGCTCCTGCCTAAATATTCTTGCTATTTGTTTCTTCCGTAAACAATCTCAAGTCGGAACTGCTGTTCCTGCTTTCAAGATAAAAATCGCATCCTTATACTTTTCTAGACGGTTAAATTTATGTATATAAACTCATATCTGCCGTTAATCTGATGGATACAAGATAACATCTTCTAAAATGTGGACATTGGGTTCCTTTAGAATGTATTGCCAATTGTAAGCTACTTGGAATATTTTACGTCGACCTAGTGTCTTTCTACCCTTTACATGAAGTGAACTGTCATCAATAAATTTCTTGGTGGCACAAGAAGTTAATTATACAGGTGGAAATTAAATTCTTATTCCTATGCTACAAACTAGTATCACAAAGCATTTGCGTCAATAAGATTACTTCTCACAGTTGAGTTCTTAATTGTGACTGCATCTTGACTAGTATCATCGATTATATAATAAAACCTAGATATATTTTTCAGGATTTATTTTAAAATGTACTTGTAACCAGGTAGCAATGCTATCAAGTTTGTGATGACACTGTAGAATGTTAATTATATTTTAGAGTATTTAACTGTTATCTCTGATTTCTGTTACGGAACAGTATAGGTACAATTTATTCATATAAACAGGAAGAAAATTACCTGCAAAATGCATTACTTTTCTCTAGCTTCATTCCTATGTTTCAAGTACCCGCGTTTCATTCTAAATAATTCTAGGTATATTTTCCACTCTTACTCATAAGAAGGAGTCATCCCATTTGTAATTTTCTCCTAAATTTCTCCATTACGTCCTACTTTTTACTATATTCGGCTTCGACGTTACTAGTTTGTTCTCGAACTACGGTTCAATTTAAGGTTATCGCAGTCGGTCTCTTTGGGACTTCTTCGATTTTGTGGGGGTTGTCGATATACATAGTCACATCCATTGTTTGACGCGTCACATTCACTGCACTCCTCCAATCTGAGCACCAGAAATTCGGAGAATTTGTCATATCATATTCATCCATCTAGCAGGGGAGTGTCACCAGCTACATGTTTCTGTACTCGGATAGTCTCGTCTCGGCCGAGGGGAGCAGATCTTTCTTAGTGTCACTATTTACAAGGCAGCTTCGCTTAATTTCAATTTTTGGTCAGTGATCACGCCGGAAAATGTGTAAATTTGATACATGTATCATATATAAACTGTTGGCCTACAAATATATATATATAGGTATATATGTGTAGGTGTGTATATATATATGTAGGTATATATGTATATATATATATATG
>VOMN01019617.1:0-26958 GCA_014899125.1 Orchestia grillus
GCTTCTTGCGAGATAAGTTAAGTTTTTAGTTCGCAACCCTAGAACAACCTAGCGCATTATCAGCAACGCCCACGGCAGGGTGTAGTGGATTTCGTTTTGAGGTATGGCAGGCGTCAACTTCCTTATTCGTGTTTTATTCTCTCGTGGGTGGCCGGCGGTGGTGTTGCGCGAGCAGCTTCGATGCTGCGATTCATTTTATTCGTGCGCTTTTTAGTTACTCTCTCGTCTTGATCGTGCAGCGGCTTGCATTTGCTTTCGAAGCATTTTTTCAAAGGCTGTGGGGAGAGAAACAAAACCCCCCTTTTGTGCTTTAATTAACAGAGCTTTGAGATCCATCCCATTCATGGTTGCCAGACAAACTAACGAGCAAATAAATTTCCTCATGGTTAAGGTGATTTGACTTCATTTTAAGACGTTGATGCCGTGTGAGATTTTCATGCAAAATAACTAGACCCTTGCCGTGATGTTTTCACTGTAAATGATTATTTGATTAACTTGATTCGAGTAGCAGTGGTAAAAGTGCACTCCACGAGTTCGTGACCTTGTGTGCTTCGGGAGAGCTTGAGATGGGCCAGTGTGATCTCAGTAATGTGCACTGGGCCCGGGGTGTGCTAAACTGCAGTCCACTGCTAGTACTTAGGATGCCTGACGTGTTGTGCCCCACCGCTTGCGTATTTCATATCAACACGTAAGCAAGCATTCATTTCTCCATTGCACTGGCACATTCATTTCAGTTCGGCATTTTATTGTTGTACCACAAGACCCCACAGCTGGTGTAGTGCACCACAAGACCCCACAGCTGGTGTAGTGCACCACAAGACCTCACAGATGGTGTAGTGCACCACAAGACCCCACAGCTGGTGTAGTGCACCACAAGACCCCCACAGCTGGTGTAGTGCACCACAAGACCCCACAGCTGGTATAGTGCACCAAAATACCCCACAGCTGGTGTAGTGCACCACAAGACTCCACAGCTGGTGTAGTGCACCACAAAACCCCACAGCTGGTGTAGTGCACCACAAGACCCCACAGATGGCGTAGGACACCACATGACCCCACAACTAATGCAGTTTGCCGCAAGACCCTACAGTGCACCACAAGACCCCACAGCTGATGCCTCGCTAGACCTCCTCTATCCCTACAGGCCCATCCTGAAAGTTATAAAAATCATTTGGTAGCTAAAGCAATCTCCACAAGAATGAAAGAGCAAGATCCAGATACATTAGTCATTAACATAGGCTTTAGTAAACCTGGCTTGAAACGTTTCGGCCCCTGGCCATTTTCGCTCCTGAGAGTTCGAGCGAACACTAGCGCACTGCGCAGGTCTAGTTCGAGATCGCTCAAATGAAATTTAACTGGCCGCCGTGATCATACCTAGATTGCATGCCTGCACACGCTGTTGATGTCACGTGGAATGTCAACGTAAAATGCGATGGTACTAACGTGTTAATAGCAGTTCCAGGAATTTTGCAGATAGGCAATGAAACCGGAAGATAATTGTCTATTTGGGAAGCCTGTGATGAGATGAGGCCGAGTGCTGTCTGTATTCAGGCATTTGGTGTTGACCAAAGACTTTTTAGGCCAAAGTTCTCTTGCTTCACATGCGTTTCACCCTACGTGGAAGGAACATTGTTAGCCATAGAAATGAGAGGAGTAGCTGTCAAGTGGAGTGGCTCGTGGTGCAGCGTACAAACCATGAATCATGGTTTACTTTATTATGAGAGCAAATAGCATTGAGTGAAGATGCAGGCCGCCTGTGCCGCTCATTGCACTTCTTCAAAAAAGTTCTCCTACAAACAGACCCCTGTTGTGTCGTGCGTTAAGGTTCCCGCTCTCTTCTATCGCTTCCTTGCCCTAGTGTTGCCATTAATAAGACATGACGGCTCTCATTAGGCCAGTCTTCTTGATGTCGTTTATAATAAATAATAGATCCGTGGGTGCTGACCTTCACTTTAGGATTTTGTTGCTTATGTATGCTATGTGCGCCTGTTAGGGTATATATCACTCAAACTTGTTCTGAGCTAGCTGTGCAGCTCGTGCTTCTCCCTGCAGCGCCTAGTTCCACTCTAGCTTAGCCTTCGCGTCAAATCATTTTCTTCGTTACTTTTTTCGACTTAACCGTGCATGATAGTTGTAGGAAATGCATGTGATATTACTGAGCACTTATTACTGATGAAACCTTTTTTCCATTGAACTAAATAGCAATCCGCGCTGCGCGAACTGCAGTGACGAGTCCAGCAATATTAGATGATCGTTGAACGAATGTTACGGTAGAGTAGCTCAGTGTTGTAACACATGGTTGCATCTTCTTGAACGGAAAAATCTCTCTACAGAATGTGGATAGGAACAGTATTCTCCTCGTAAGTAGAGTAAGCTACTTGCAGTTGATGTATTCGTCAACTTATACTAGTCATTTAAAACTTGATAGAGTGCCATTACCTCCTGTCACATTTGCTCTGTACAGCACGTGTGTGGGCAAGTGGGCAACCTGCTTTGAATTATTCGACTCTTTGAGCATTTTCCAACATCGTGTCTGGTAACCAGAGGACTGTCAAGTGCTGTATTGGTATGCCAAGTCTTCGTCGTCACCATGCGGCCTCCTCTCATCTAAGATATTATACTACTCTGATGATCTTGATTGCTTCTTTGTAATTGTTCACACGAATTCACGTGTGAGTAAACAGAGATAATAGAGGCGGAGATATACGTTTTGAAGTTATTGAGAGAAAGCTACATTCTAAGCATCAAATCGTACCTAGGGTTCCATTTTCTTTTAAGTTTTTCTATAATTGAAAAATGACCCAACGGGTCACGGATGGTCTTATGTATGAAGTACGTGTTCTAATCCACGTCTCCGAGTGCTGTGAAGGGCTGCTTATTTCAACGCGCTCGTCTTGTGCGACGAGCTGGCAGAAAATACTGGAGCACAACCTAAACTTGCACTTCATCATCTCTAATGAGCACGTACAGGCATGATGTGAGGAGAGGAGGCTGTGGTGCATGAACCGCTGAGGTCGTCCGCTGTTGCGAGGATTTGCGGAGTGCGTGCAGAATACACAACCGTGAATCTATCTGTGTACTTCTTAGAGTGCGTGGGTGAAAATTTTTTGCTTTTTGTATTGCACAGTCTTCGCGTTTTATAGCCTTCGATAACATTAGCAGATTTTCAGTTTTATTGGTTATTCATACCTAAAGCATTACTATGTGAACAATAACCAAAGATGCATTTACTTAGTTCGTGTCCAGGTGTATATTTAGTGTCCACTTTTCCTGCGTCGGTGGAGAAGTGCTCTGGTTTATGAGGTAGTATAGATGATAGCAAATTCTTGAGATGTTGTCCTCTCATGTTATAGACAGTATCAAATTAGGAAGGTTAAATTTATTGGCGCACGTTCATGAAAGAGCGTCTTGTATTGATATCACCGCTAAGTTAAGTTCTTTTGGATGTGCATGCATTGATTAATTCTGTTCAAATCACTGTATTAGAGCCTTATTGAACAGGAAACGACGCCAACACATTTCGTAAGACGGCTGTTCTTTTGAACTTGGATTTTCCCACCGTTGTACCCGTACTTTGATCGTCCATATCAGCTTTCTAAAAAATCTCCTATTGAAGCGATGGTTGTGGAACGAAGATGACGTTACAGTGGCGTTGCCAAACTTGTGGACGCATCTTGTACCACGGAAAAGTCTTGATGTCACGTACGTTGTGCTAATTTGTGGTTCTCTGAATTAAAGTAACCTACTTGAGCTTCCTGCATACGTTTATGAATACAAGTCATTCAAACTTTAAATATACCGGAAGAAACAGGCAAGACTTAATTAGGGAGGGAATCAGTCCGGCGAGTGTTGAGGATGTCGAACAATTAAACAACCTGTAGAGGCCAATAGTTTTGGTTCAAGTCACTGCCTGCTGAGTAGGCAACGGTCGTTGGGCGAGTCCCTTGTGGGTTTAATTTAAACTCAGATGAGATGCACAATGGCCATATTTTCTTCAGTGTTCATAGTACGCTACTGCATAGAAACTTTGGCTCTTGTTTTGTGGTAAAATAAGTTCAAGTCATGTGTCTGTTGTTACGTTACTTCAAGTATTATAAGCCTATTGGGAAGTGAAGGGGTACAAGTTACTAGAGTTCCATTCCACGCTTTGTAAAGGCTAACCTAACCGCTTGGAAAACGAGGTAGATGATGGATAGGTAAGACCTTCTCTTGAATACGAGCGTGATGCCGTCAAAAGGAGCAGAAAATGCGGGACCATGAAATGACCTCAAGATACGTGTTGGATCTGGTTGGCAGTGATGCAGCCTGGTGCAGGAGTGCGGTAGTGGTGGTCGTTGTGGTGGTGGTGAGGCTGCACAAGATTCTTGCTCTCCTCGAAGTATGAAGAGCAGCTTTGATTCACACAGAGCCCTTCTATATATGTGCCCGCCGCCATAATCTGTATGTGCCAGCGCTGTGTGCGCACACCCGCCGCATAGTGTCCATCTGATCCAAGTAGAATAGGCAAGCAGCTCTTAACTGATGGAGTGTGCTAGTAATTTTGTTCTCACCAGTAGATGCAGTCGCTCTCAGGTTCACTTTTGTACCTCTCTATTCTTCGTTGACTCTGGGTCTAATCAATCCATATACCATGTACATGAGATGCGCGCTGAACTTCCCCCTTCGCGAACGTGACGCCTTGAACGTATTTGGCGGACGCCGCTCGCCCTCACGAGCCAGGAGGCATTGATGCGGTTGTCTTCTCTGTCCTCTCGGGGTGCGCCATGTGATTTGTGTGTGGACGTTGGCTTTGGCAGTGAGAAAAAAATGTTGCAGCTCATCTCCTTCAAAACGCGTGCTATATTTTGAATGGTGTCGCCAGGCGCGTCATGCTATTGTTAGACTAATGAAATATTTATCTTCGTACCTTCTTTGAATAGACTGTGCGAACTGGGAGCTGTGCTCCCGTTATCTGTTGCTGAACAAAACACTGATGAAAAAGAAAAAATCTGTAGACGACCTTGACATGATAACGTTTCGTTTGTGTTGTGATCGCCTTAGTAACTGGTTCCCAGCACCGCGTCTACATGCGTGACCTTCTAGTTAACGTTCTCGATTTCCGTAGGAAATGTCCTGTAGTCTCTGTAGCTTTGTTGTCAGGTCACGGGTTTTGAAGGTGGCCGAAAACATATTTAGTTGAGCTGAAACATGTTTCCACGAGTGCTTAATTCGTACCACGCTTCACCTTCATAATTAAGTACTAGATGGTCGAGAGAGCTGAGACGGCTTTTCTTCTGCATTGTATATTTTCTAAAAGCATTTTTACGCTTCTCAAATAGCAGAAGAGTACTCGAATGTATTATTATATGGTAAGGCATGGCGTCTCATACGTGTATTAAAAAATGAGTTTTTCTTTGAATGAATGGTTTGTTAGTGTGACAGTCTGTCTTCTGGAAGCTTTTCACAATAACGTAACTACACAAAAATGCATCATTGGAGAGAACTCTGCTTGTGCCCGTACCAGCAGATAATACTGCTCACTAAACGCCATACTTGTCGTCGCATTCTTTGTATTTTACCAACAGGGATTTGGCGACCAACCACTGGAGGTTTCTGACATGAAACACTCGGAATAGCCATCCCAACTAGTTTCTTGCTTTAGCCACTCACTTACCATTTTCGTGTCATTACGCCTTCACGTTTCTGTAATGTGCGGCTCCTGCTGTAGGTCTGATTTTGTCGAAGTGCACTCGTCGGCCCTGCCCTGGACCCTCTACAGGCCTCCCCCACGTCTCGAGCTCCTGCCACAACGCACGCACCTCTCGCCCAGCTACCCGTCGAGCGCAGTCATTCACAACCTTTCTGTGATCTTGAATATCTTGAAAATGTCTCGGCCTTTATGCCCTGGCCACACGGGTGCCGCCGGTTTGTGTGCACTGTGTCCCTTCGCATATCCCCGAGTTGTTGAATGAGACCGTTTCCCTCCGCCGTCTGATGATAGTGAGGCAAGGGCGGCCTATCAGGGATAGCCGAATACTTTACCGCTTAGACATCATTAGCCTAAATGTTAATTTATTCACTAGCGGAAAATATAAATTGACCTACACCAAAATTTCGCACGTGACCCCGAAAGTGCTCGCATACAATTTGGAAATCCCTCAGCACCACAGTGGCGTATCACAGGTTGCTAACCACTGATCTGGCGCAACGCTTACCTTCGTTTCTTTCTGTACTCATACGCGATCTTAACTTGTTACCTTCATCTCAGAGTACAACCCTCTCCATTCATGACCTTCATGCCAGCTATCCATCCATCGGCCCTCAACTCGCACCCTCACTCTTTCCCCTTGTGCCCTCGCTTGTGCTCTCGCTTGCTACCCTCACTGACTGCTAGCACTTTTTGATAATCCTGAGTTTTATCGTCCATGGTCGCAACCGTCCATCGCTCTTTTATTCGCTGCCATTATTCGCCTTCTTTCTCATCGAAAACCAGTCCTTTCGCACCCTCTCTTTATGGCCAGTTCTCTCACCGTAAGCTCTTCTTGACTAACATATTCACTCTTCTCTTCAGGGTTGTCTCACCTCTTCTTCCTCGCTCACCATCACCCTTTCATCGCCATTCTTTCTCCCCTTTCTTGACCCCCAGATCCCCCAGTTGAGAAGACCCACCAGACGCATTTTCTGCGCCTCAGAACAACCCGCTTCTTATACTTCGCTTTTATCGTCGGTCTCAGTTTATCTAATGTGTGGTGTTTTGTGGTCGGTTATGTAATTAAGAGGGAGGAAATCAAACTGGCGAGATACCATCTAACTTCCGACATCGCCTTGTAGGTCAAAGATTCCGTTGTGTGAAAATCCTGGTTGGTTTCGCTTTCGAATTTTATTTGTAACGAGACAAGGGTTTGATCAAGATTTGTCGTCTTGTCTGAATTATTAAACTCTTATTGTTGCGCGGAAATTTTTCCATCATCTGATTTATGACAACACGACAGCTCATTCAAATGCTGCCGTCTCTATGAAAGTGGATTATGTGGACAAATTTTCGATGCCTCACAAACCAATGAAATGTTTTCATATTTTCATATTATTTTCATTTCGTATATTTTTACCAAACGCTTCGATGCCTTGCAGACCAATGAAATGTTTGCCGTATATTTTTACCAAACGCAATATTTGAGGTACCTTTTTATGGTAGTTCTTTATTGTTTTATGAACTCGTTCGAGTTTTTGGGGTGCGTTTCGAGACAACATGAATGTTTAATGTTGAGACATCTGCAGGACCGTTACTGGTTTTACTGTTTCATTCTATATAGACTATCTTGTAGGTACGAAGAAGTACGTTAGTACGTAGTTGGAAGAAGAAGCCTCTCTCTTGGTACATGTTCAGGTCCATCTGCCTGCTTTGAAGCGAGGACAACTTCCCCTAGTACGCTTTGAAACAAGTAGGTGTGCTCTGCCTAAATAGCAAGCAGCCACCTGTGCCGCAATGGCTGCTACCTGTGCGGCATATGGCTGCTACTTGTACCACAGTCTCTACAAGCGCCACATGGGCCACCAGGGGTGCCGCCACAAGGGCCACCCGTGCCACAAGGAGCACTAGTGGCCCAGACGCCCTCAGGTGCCACCACCCCAAAATAGCGACTGCACGCGCGGCCTCCGTCGTGACCGCGGCTCCTGCGTGGGGACGCCTCTCCGCTGCCTGCGTCGGCTGCTGCTCAGGTGTGCCCTGCCTCACTGCATGTGCTTGCTGTCCAAAGTATTCCTGTGGTGTGCTTGCTCTGTCCAAAGTATTTCTATGCTGTACTTTCTATTTCAAAAATAGTTCTGTATTAGTTATAAATTATTAAGGTAACATGTCCATTCAACTTTGATAATATTTATTGCGTTAATTAACCCTATAACTAACGAGTATTTCTGTAGTTAAAATGTATCATGCGTTGCCCGGAAAACGATCAGCTGTCGCGTGCAACTGCCCCACGTAGTCCTCACAGGGTTGAATAAGAGTTCATGTATTGAAGACGCATTACCTCCGAGTATACGTCACGGCTTTCACGATCGCCTTCTTCAGGGACTCGCCCCGAAAGTGACCCTTGGATGCTACATGTGCGCCAACATGCAGCACATGTGCTCTGGGGCTCAAGGTCAAACGCTGCCGTGTAGCTTCTTTCTGTGTTACTTCGCCTCGAGCTCGTTGCCTGCATATCGTCTGGTCGCAGCCGCGTACCTGGGACACATATCGCCGTGTAATATGATTTTTGTTCCTTGCAATGGAGCGTTATTTCCTTACTGGTTTTGTACTGCAAACAACAGAAAAGGCCCACTATTCCTGTGAAGCTTTACTCATGTGTTATACTTTTATTATGTTTATTGCTTCTATTGTATTAAAGAAAGATAGATTTAAAAACTCGTTGACCTGACCACAATACCAGAGTTTTAGCATTGAAATTGTTGTTATTTGTGTTCAAGTCACTATACTGGGATCGTAGCTTTAACGAGTCCTCCAAGGCTAGAGGTTATTCTCTAAATTCGTAAGTTATTCTCTATTTTTACCTTACGGGTTGAACTCGAAAAAACCGTGTTGTCGCCTGTCAAAAAACTTGAATTCTTTGTGGAACTTTAACTTCTGTAAAAATCTACCGTTATTTCTGAATTAGTTAGATTCAGTATTCATTTATGTGTCTCACGTTGCGCTAGCTTTTGCGCTGCTTCGTCTCGCGCATCTGTGGGAGTAGTAGAGCCGTCTTTCCATGCTGTGGCAGTCACCGCTCGAGGTTTATTTTCTGAAGTCACTTGGGAATGCCGAAAATTGGTGAGATCGAACGTTCTTCCCGCGGTCGCTTGTGTTCTGGTTAGGCCTCTCTAAGTCCTCCCTCATCTGTGTAAACTGACGTGAATCTCATTTTTGAACCCTCTACAGCACTCTTTTTTTCAGTAAAATAAAAACTCTCAACAACACACAAAGGTGCGCTGGGATTATATATTTCTGATTCAACAAGGAAGACGTGTTGAAGTGTTCATTTTTAATGATTGTTCTTCCAATTTCAATGCACACTGATTGTAGAACAATAATTTCAACTACGTCCTGAGACAATGAGGTCTTCATTGCACGGTTGCGAGAAAGCTACGCCATGTTACAAAAAAAGGTTAGAGAGCAATCTTCTACCGGTGCCCTCCGCCGCGTCCTAGGTCTGTTCCGGTCTCCGCCGCGTCCCAGGTCTGTTCCGGTGTCCGAACCCCTCCCCCCCTCCCCAAGTTTGCACCTGAAGGCGGTAGGCGTACAGGTGTTGTCTGCTACCGCCACGTTACGGCACCTCGGTACTTGCCAAATCCTGCCGGAAAGTTGCGCCTCATTAGGAATGGCTTGCGTATTTCTTCAGTTACCTTCACTCCGCCGAGTTTTAACGGCTCAAATTGCAGACCTCAAACTTTGCGGAACGCGGCTCGTGAATTTCTTGCTTTGTTCCCGTCCTAAGATTTATTGAATTTGGTTAAGATATATATATATATAATTTTTGGACATGTATATTATACCTGCTTACCTGTGTAAATGTAACGATATAATATCCGAGGTTCCCACGTACTGCAGTGCGTACGTTGCACCCTCTACATAAAGCACACTGGGCGCTGTACACAAGCGCACACAGGAGTACGGCTGTGCACACACCTCATAGCACAGTGCACCGCAGCACCAGAGCGAGGATGACATCATGCCTACAGCGGTGGCGCCGTGCAGTCGCCACCACCTTCTGCCCTCATCACCTCCACCCCTCACCTCCCACACCGCCACCAAATGCTGCTCGCATGCTTCTTACCTCGTCTGTGGTGGTCATGTTCGTACTGATGAGTGGTGGTGCGGGTGGTCATGTTCGTACGTATGTGTGGTGGTGGCATGTTCGTATGTAGGTGTGGTGGTGGGAGTAGTCATGTTCGTACGTATGTGTGGTGGTGGGAGTAGTCATGTTCGTACGTATGTGTGGTGGTGGCATGTTCGTATGTAGGTGTGGTGCNATGTTTGTATGTAGGTGTGATGGTGGTAATCATGTTTGTATGTAGGTGTGGATGTGGTCATGTTCATATATGAAGGTTCGGTGTTGAAATTGCCGTAGATGTCGGTCATGTACGAATGTAACTTGTAGAAGAACACTGCTCACAAAATTCATGTTGGAAACTCTTTCGTTGTAGTGCGATTGTCATCTTTTGTGGTACTTTACATTCGTGTTGTGACATACGTATGTGTAGTACTAGCCAGCAGAAATAAAATATTAAAATGCACACTTGCATGCAATGCAGAGACATCGGGCTATTATTTAGTGAGGGGAAAACGGTAGTGCTGTGAGAGAAAGACAAAACGACGTCGAGAGAAAACGAAGAAAAATGGACATTGAGTAATGCAAAATGGCATTTCTCTGTGACATTCAATATATATATATTGTTGCTATATGTCCAGTCTAATTACGATGACGTTGGACCGTTTATTTACTTCAGGATACCTGTGACATATATAGATTACTTGCGTTTGTTTAATCATGTTTATGGAAATTCAATTTCAATAGAATTAAGGCATGTGAGTGACGCTATCGCTAGATTCAAAAGACTTTGTTGAGATCACAAATTTCAAATAAAGTACTTGGATTAGGAACATCATTTTTGACAAATAATTTTTGTTATTGGTCACTCTTTTAAAAGCGTGAACTATCACAAACTAGTGTTTCGCTAAAGAATTGATCACCAACAATTTCAAAGCTATAATTCTAAAGCATTTCTTCTAGGGATCTCGAAAGAAGCTCATGCTAACAGTCTTTGTGTGTTCTGAACGCAATAACTTGTATGTAAAACCTGACTGAAATGTTTGATGTCTTCTTCATAGCTCAAGTCATCAACATGATTCGGAAGAACTTGTTTACCCAAGCTGGTCTAATTTTATGTGTTCGAATCTTAACAATATTTTTGTTGAGCTCATGATTAGACGGCAAATTTTCCAATCAATGAATGCGGAGATGCGACTCCGAGGTCAACTGTCAACCGCAACGACGGTTCTCAAGTGAGCCAATCAAAACAGTGACTGTCTCGGAGGGAAGTAACGGCCGGTTGGATACTTCGCTGATGGGCTGCTTGATTGAAACTCCCTGCGAGGAAACGCAGTCAGGAAAAACATCCGTGAGCTGATTGTTCCGCAGTATATGCAGAGTGGGTAGCGAATGTATTTGATTCACGGGCTTTTCCATTGCTTCTGAAAAAAAAGTTCATTCCTAATGACATTGGGTGTTGGCCGTCTAACTAACATTGCCTATTTATATAATATAGAGACAGATATTTAAAAGTACTGTCCCTAAACATATTTTATTAGCGATATTCATTTAATCGCTCAATGCGAAAGTTTTTAGCACCACATGCAGACAAAATGAAATAAGCATCTGCAGTGTTTTCACTTTTCGTGTTGCCATGACAATGTATTGAAAGTTCATTTCTTTCTCATTGCAGACTGATCATGTTGCGCGGTGGAAAACGTACAGGAATGGTTAAGACTAACGAATTATCACATTATTTGCGGATAATTACTGTGGGGCCTCACGAAGAAGCGTGAAATTTCGAAAAGTTATTTGCTCGTAAGCACGGCAGGTGCTATTATTCAAAAGGGGGAAAAACGGTCAAACTACAGCGAACATACGACAAAGCTGTCCTCGTAAATGGAACGCAACTCAGCTGAATGATCTATAGCCTGATATGAGAGGAAAACCTTATAACGCTTTGGAAAATTAAAAGTAACTTGAAATACGAGGTCAGTTAGAAAAGTATCCGACCTCTGGCCGGGAAAAAACAGACTTAAATGGAGCGTTGGACACCTCATCACACTCTTAGTAGTTCCCTTGGGACTCCACACCATTTTCCCAGCGGTGTTACCGTTGTTGGAAGCATGCTGAGAAAGCCTCTTTCGAAATTGAGTTTAGCGTGGCTGTCGTTGCTGCCTTAATGTCCTCTCTTGTCAGCAATTGGGTTCCTTTCAATGCGTCCTTGAGGTTGCGGAACAACCATAAGCTGCAGGGGGTTATATCAGGAGAATACGGAGCCTGCCTCTCTTGTCTGAAATTGGGTTCCTTTCATTGGGTTCTTGAGGTTGGGGAACACCCATGAGCTGCCGGGGTTATATCAGGAGGATATGGAGCCTGCTGAAGCACAGGAATATAGAATTTTTACCTAGAAAGCTAGAACCAAGTGCGAGAAATGTACTGGAGTGTTGTGATGGAGGCACCAATTTCCTGTTGACCACAAGTCCGGTCTCTTGCGCCGCTCAGTATCATGAGGGCGACGAAGGACATCCCTGTAGTATTCTTTCGTGATTTGACCCTGTGGTGCGCACTTGTAGTGTACCACACCGCGGAAGTCGAAGAAAGCAGTGAGCATTACTTTGACGTTGCTGCGTACTTGGCCTGCTTTGGGCTTTCTTTGGTCTTGGTGACGAGGGAATGTTCTCCCTGGGGCGACTGGGATTTAGTTTCGGGGTCGTATCGCACACTCAGGGCTCGTCACCAGTGACAGTGATATGGGGACTGGCGTCCCCACGGAGAAGTCTGTTGGGTAAACTCAGTTACAGACAGGCTTTCGGGACTTCTATTTTTCGCTGCCCCTTACTTGCTTTTAATGTTCACACCTTCGCTGTATCTCTTTTATCTTTTCTCCCTCTATATTCTTAACCTGCTGTTTCTATGCGTTCGAGGATCCTGCGTGGGAGCACACCTTGCGAATAGATTCCCTTTTTTTTCATAACCCATACAAAATGGTCCATTCTTTTCGCTCTTTTTAGATATCATCTAATTTTCTGCACGTGTGTGAGGAGGGGGGGGGGGAAGGGATCTTCATGCTATCTAATAATCTAATTTAATCTCGTACCGTACAGGCCTGAACTGTGGGTCACCTAGAGAAATTCCTTTATTGACCCTTTGAGACCCTGCAGTACGTGACCGTACCATCGAAGCAAAAATACTGTTGAGTACTCAGCTGCAGTGACCTAAAAATTGCACCTATAGGTACCACTATTCGCCAATTGACGTCAAACATTGTTTATTTTCAAATATGTAAATACGTGTGTCAAAAGTTGTCTGTTTAGGAACCAAACTCAACCCTTGGTTTTCGACTCAACTGGTTTAAACGCAAACACATGTAGGATTGTTGAAGGTCTCCGATAAAAGAGTGCTGCTGCATGAGTGCTGCTGCATGAGTGCTGCTCTGGGAATTAGTGATTTGATTAGCTTGAATATCTTAAAATGTTTGGGCTTTTCCGCCCTGGCCACACTGGGGTGCCGCCGGTTTGTGTGCATGGTGTCCCTTCGCATATCCGCGAGTTGTTGAATGAGACCGTTTCCCTCCGCCGTCTGATGATAGTGAGGCAAGGGCGGCCTATCAGGGACAGCTTGTGGAAAGTTATCCAGCTTCTTCTTGAAGACGTCCAGGGAACCATATTAGGTAAACATAAGTTGAGCATTTCGGAAGAAACAAGCGTACCCGTCTTTGTCAAAAAACTGATACTAAAAAGAAGTCGGAGAACACAATCCAACCGTGAGATATAACGGTGAAAGGTTGAATGGATATTCTTTGTTTATTGATTTGAAAAATTAAAATAATTAAGGGAGTTTTGAATGTATCCTTAGATCGAGATTTTATTCATGCATCCTTTGAACAGCGTGAAAACACTGAAGTGTCGTGTTCTTGCTAGGAAACTCATAAAAAATAAATATATTCGAGATAAAGAATAATAATTTTAAAATGACATGAATATATCGATGCAATGAATTTATCTCATCTGAAGGTGCTCAATTAGATTGACTTCTATTCTCTGCAGTACCAGCCTCTTCCAGACAAACCTAATGCTCCAGGTCCCCCCTCCCAGACGGACTTAATGCTCCAGGTCCCCCCTCCCAGACGGACCTAATGCTCCAGGTCCCCCCTCCCAGACGGACCTAATGCTCCAGGTCCCCCCTCGTAGACGGACCTAATGCTCCAGGTTGGCTGGATGCCCGCTGTTGTCAAGCAGCGCCCTCGCCGTTGTGGCAATGGCAGCCTACTGATATCACATTTTTATATCAGTTCATGTTTATGATTGGTGCACTGACTGCCAGCCTTCTAAACGTAGTTGGCATGCAAACCCGCGTACGAGTTTTGGGTGCAGTTATGTTCTGAAAATAAGCCTACTTCATCTTAGTTAGATATGAAAGTAATTGTTTTGGTATTATATTGATTACTCGAAACCTATCTGTAACAAGTTGGCTCAATTTAAGTTGCTCCCTGATGATGGTCAAGGCTGATGGACAATGTAGGTAAAGCATTTATGGTAATGGTGGTGTCCCGCTTAGAAGAGGAGTTTAATAGCGTCCGTATACAGCGAGCGCATGTACGGGTGTGCAAAAAAATCTATACATTTATTTTATTCCTGTAGCTTTGAGAGTAGTGGACGGATCCAATGACCTCTCGGACAGTTATCGTTGAATTGTGTACCTCTTTATTTTGTCAGTAAATATCGTAAAACTCTTATGGGCGCGGTGTAGATACCAGGCGGGTCACAGTAATATGAGCCTCATGCATCTTATTGCTGAAAGTTTCACTCTGGTTCTGTTGCTGAGCGTAATGTTTTTGCTACAGACGTTTCAAAATTGAAAATAATAGACAAATGAACATGTAGAAACAGCGCACCTCCAATCGAAGTCTTCTCAAAAACTCTGTTTGGTTCACCAGTAATTTCGATAATTGAGAAGATTGAATAAAAATAAAAGCACTCTTATTTTATTATCGCTTCACTTCGAGACTGCTTGGACGCAGGTTCACGAACTACAGTGTCCTAAACTTAGATTGTAGTAGCGGATGGCGAAATCTTGCTGAAGAGATCTTACAGGCATCGGGACCAGCACTCGGCCCCCACGCTGGACACGCGGCGGCCACGTCAGAGGGCGCAGTAGCTTAGCGACGGCCTGTGGAGCCGATGAGCCTGCAGAGCTGTCCTTTTATTTTAATCGCGATTATATACGGTCGTCTTACAAAAAGAATTTATTTTATATCTCAATTAGTTTATATCTCAAGCCTCATTTGATGTTTGGCAACCATTGTTTGGTGTCTAGTACTTCTGATGTGAAACCACAGAGTTGCTTACTTGAAAATCATTACTGGTAAATCTTGACGATCATATACCGTAAGTATTGATGCGCGTAAAAACTAGGCATTCAGTGCCGTCTCCACTAAGTACGATGCAGTCTACTGTATTTGTCTTTGGTGTGTTATTGGGCTCGATTTAAAAAAAATAAAAATTGAGGAAACTATAAGCTAGCCATGACGACCCATACGTGGCAACCAAAATTTTATTTCGTTTCGATGTGCTTAAAGTGAAAATGTTTTCATACCAACCTACTCTGAAACGTATTTCGTAAATTGTTTTACACTTGTATCTTGAACGAACTCTGTTAGATTTGTTCGTGTCCTTTTGGATAGCGAATGAAAAAGGCGATCGCCAAGTCACACTGATGCTTGGAAAAATTTTCAGTATTCTTTGTAGATTTCAGTTGATGCTCGGGAATTTCCCATCTATTACGTGCGGTATCCGGGTCTGGTGTGTGGGTCAACGCTAGGGTTAGCCGGGACTCATGGCTAGACTTGAGCCCCTCATTAAGCATCCCTCGGCGAGTCGCGTTCACGAAGTTTCCCAATTTTACCTGCGGTGATCGCCACCCGTGCTGAAGTGCAGTAGCAGTTGTTGTTATCGAGACCGCTTCGGAAATTCTCGAGTGCTTGTGCTGCGTATAAGCTGCTTTCGGAAAATTATTAATTGGAACTTAATGAATTTCACATTCTCTTGCTTGAAGAAGAGCGGTGACAAAACTATTCTAAAATTGGAGTAGTTTTATATTTCGGGAGCTCCTCTCCAGTACAAGACGAGTCAGGATGCTGTCTTAGAGTGAATTTTATTGTTTTACTTCTCTCTGCATGGCAAAAACATGTTCACTTATTTGTTGCTAAACTTATATTTTTCAACTTTACGCACGTGAACTTATCAGATCTTCATCTTGAAGAAAAAATTGAAGCGGTTTTGCTCATCCTTCTTTGACCGAACAACATTTCCGAATGTACTACTGGATCAGGAGGATGTGAAAAAAGTCTGTATATTGCTCATTTTTTCGGAATTTTGTTCTTGGAAGATAATGTCACTGAAATTTGAGTTCGTTTTACACTCTCAATGCTACAAAGCTAAGTACTCCAACTTTGAAATTTAGAATTCTCCAGTGTCTCTACACGTTTGAGAAGCACTTCTGCGTGAATTATTTTAGCGCAGTCGAGCTGTTTTACAGAACCTGGACACAGTTGCACTCATGCTGGAATATTCTGGTACAAGCTGTGGTCCTCGGTGATGGAGGCAACACGCACGGGTGTTCGACTGCTTCCTCGACACCCTTCAACTGTTCATATAAAGCTAGTTTTTCATTGCGACGGATATAAAATTTCCAGGAAACTAGCCATAATTTGAGACTTAGTTTCCTGCCATTTTGCCTGGAACTCAATGTCACGACGCTCTGACGTACCGCACTATGTCTTTAGGAAAATTCTAGCTTTGGTTAGTGGGTGTAGTGTATGTTTCGAAAAACTGGTTTTGGCGGGAAATTTTTTATGCATAATGAGGCTTATATTTCTATGCAGATCGTACGTTCGCCGCTCTGCTCAATGGCAACAGCTAAATTTTTCGAGTGAACGATCGCGGTTATGGACTCGTGAATAAATCCTCGCTTTAACTTATTTTGTGCTCAGTTTGATTTAATCCGTTGTTATCTATACTTATTTCAAAATTTACTACCATGAGTCTGTAGCAAGTTCTTCGTGAAAAGCTAAATACAGCTTTAGCACCAAGATTATTAGGTTTGTAAAGGATTGAGGAGCGAAATATCTTTCCTTCGAATTTTGATTTGAAACGAAGGATCATTACGGTGGTTTTAGGGCCTTCGTTTGAATCGCTCGAAGTCTCGTGCTGTTAGTTCTCTTTTTTATTCCATTTTTTTACAGCTGATAAAATGATATTAAATGTTATTTATGTATGTTACGTTAGCATATTTGTAAACAGGTATAGTTTCGGTGGGAAGAGAGTCGTTCTCTAAAATTGTAAATTAGTGATAAAAATTTCTCATTGAGTGTAACAAATAGCAATTGATGTCCAACCAAAAATGTAGCACTGACTCTTAATTCATTGTTAACTCTTAACGAGTAAGAGTTCCTTTAGTTATATTCAACAGTTCCTACGTATAGCATCAAATTATCTGTCTGAACAAGGTAAAACTGGGAACAAATTTTCATCACGAAGATTAGAATGATATCTCTTGCACGTTTCTAACAGCCACAGTGCAGATAATACAAGGTTTTATGTTAAAGCCTTAGTAGCCCTGAAGTGACGCTTTCTCGCTAATGGTCAAGCAGCCCTCACCACCGCCTCGGTTGCTGCACTGGAACGAAGCGTGTTGGGACCATAACGCTCTTGAGCTGGTCTGGAAACGAGCGAGGTTATGGTAATCGTGTCAGTTTTCGTCGAATAATCTTGAAAATAATCGATCCTTAGAAATTTCTGTAGGGAGCTACTTAATCCTGGATGAGCGAATTTTCGAATAGAATAGAATGTGGCGACAGAAATGAGCTAGGTGGCCCGTTCTTGGAGGCGTGTACCGTCACACGCCAATTACGCACAGGCAAACGCTTAGACGTGGAATAGGAGGGCAGGACATTAAAGATCAGGTAGTATAACTACCATCTGTATTCTGTGACCACCATCACCACCTCTAACCAACCACTCCGCCTCTGCAGAGGAAAAAAATTAGGTATTTTTCTCCAAACTCGGTTGCTAGCATTTATTGCCGACTTGTCTGGTTTTTAGCAGTTTTTTATTGCGGCAAATTAACTACGTTTAAAGTCATGTCTCAATTGAGTCCAACCGACGGACCTGTAAACGCACGATACGACGTAATGAAGTCCATCCATCTCGTGATAATGAGTTAAGCATCGGCAACAGTAGTGTCTGGGTACATTTTTTTAAGAGTTAGCTTGATTTTTTGTCTGACCGTAAACCAGTGTTGCATCTTTTGTATGATGTTGCAGTTTATGCCTTTTGGGACGTAAAAGCTTCCTTGACGGGTATTCTAGAAACGGTCATCTTTCACGTACCATGGAACTTGTTCTCACTGAGTGAGACACCAAATTCCCGAGTGAGACGTGAGAAGCTCTGGTTGTAGTGTTTCTGGTTTATAACAGAGGACGGCTTGGTTGTACATTTTCCGTTATTTTCAGTTGAAAGGACTCTGATTTATTTTGGCCCTTCCGTCTTTTCAGTGTTAATCATTACTGAATTATTCAACTGTAATTAGCTACTCTCTGCGATATCCGTTATTCTTATTGTAAGAAGTAGTGTTTTGTTCTGTGTGTTCTAGTATAAAATAATTAGAGCAAGCATGACGTTTGAAAATGCATTCTTTTTCGTGTCCTACTCTTTTCTTAAATTTAGGAAGGAAGTTATCTGTTCGAACATGTTCTGTGCATTTAATCCATCATAGTATATATTTAAAAATATGTATAGAAACTGAAAAGGTGGGCGGGCTAAGGAATTTTGTGACATGACTGCGCACTCATAAGCTTTCTGAAATTTTCGCTGATTTGAAACGAAGCATTTCAGGATTACGGCCTCTCAGCAGCAAATCTGGAAAAGAGCGAGGAGTGATGTTGTAGTTTCCTTCGATCGCAACGAGGGGAAAAATGCTGTGAGGTTTATAGAACGTAAGTAACTGTGAGAACGAGCTGTGGGCGCCGGGGTAAGATCACCTGCAGCTGCGTGCCTTGCAGTCGGCGGCAGTGGTTCCAATTATCTGGCGCCACGCTATCATAAAACTCCTCCCTTCGCCTCCTCCCTCTCCCTCTCTCTCTCTAGTCACTCACAACCTCGAGGTCTCAAGCTTGCTTATCCAGTCTATTTTGATGATCTTACGTTCATTGTTTTTTTTCCAAGTTTCATGTTTGAGTGAAACGCCCTCCATTGAAGGAAGGGATTTGTCCTTCAGCTTATCAGACGGACTTGCTGCTCCCGCGAGTGGTAGGTAGCATTACCAAGCCCCCGCGAGCGAGTGTGTACTAACGTTTTGTACTCGTTGGCCTTACCTCCTTAGGTTCCTACATTCAACTGCTCCATAGTAAATAAAGTATTTTTTAAGATCTTATTTTTTATTCTATGTTCCGAGAACACAATCCTCCAGTGGCGTGACCGACGTCATTCCGGCGACTTCCTGCCGCTCGCTCATTCATCTACGGCTCAGAGTTACGCAATTGGTTCATCTGAAGAAGCCTCTCGTACGATAACACCAGAGCAATGTGCAACGCTCATGGAACGGCTACGGTGCGAGGTGAGGAATTTCAACTCACAAATTTACTTTGCAAAAATCTGCTGGTTTGGTGGCGACGGCAGGCTTATTCGTCGTGAAGTTTCGAAAGTTGCGTTTATGGGTGGAATGGCGCTGTGACTTCCTTCTCTCTGGCTCTTACTTGGAATCGAATCGTTAATGTTTTCATTACCTGCATGGAACATGAACCAAAAATATGGTAGTAGTGTCTCCTCAGGAGGCCTTGGATAGGCCATAGACAATTGAGTTAGGTTTGTCTATCTTGTGCTGTGGGGACTGGATTACCTAGGAGTATTCTGTCAGGTTACCTCAGTTACAGCTAGGCCTTCGGGACTTCTCTTTCGTGCCCACTATACTCATTTCCTTTTTCATGCCTTCTTTGCTGGTTATTCTTTATCTATTCTTCCTCTTCTTTCTCAACTTGCTGTTTTTATGCACAGCGTATCTTGTGTGGGAACACATCTGTGCGTAAATTCCACATTTTTTAAAGTCCATACTAAATAGTCCCTTCTTTTCGCTCTCTTGAGGTCGCATACCATGTGACTAGGGAGCTTTAAATTAACTAATGAAAAATTAATATGGTAGTAGTGTTTAACGGCATTTTTGTTATGCGAAGTTAAATCTCTATTCTAGCTTTTTCTCCCTGATGTAAACGTCAAACTTTGCCCTCACTGCCATGGCGTAATTAAGAATCAACGATTGTCAGATTTTACAAATAGAATGTTTGGTATTGGAATTTCTGGCCGGTGGTTAACGAGTTACATATACCACCCAAAAATTCGTACGTTGATCCACAGAAATTTAATTTTCATGCGAAGAAGAGACCAACACTTCCGTTGTTATCGCAGTTTCCGAGCACGGTGACATTGCACAAGTTACGTTGCCGCAACCAGGTGCAAACATTAATTTAAGCCTTATAGGCCTTTAGCTAATAATAATTAATTTCTGAATAGTAAGTTTGTAAACTTATATAATTATTATTCTTGAATATTGATCGACCGAGACGTATTTGTTCCTGATTTTCTATTAATTCTCCTGCTCATAATGACTTGCCTATTGCTTGCCAATATGAGACCGTGATATTTCTTGTTTCTTTATGCTGCCTTCAATTGTAAATACCTTGACTGCTCTTGTTGAAGTGTCATTTACTGCCGTATCATTTCACGGCTTGTGAGGGAAAAATTTTCGTTGGCGTAAATGTAGATTTTCCGTTCCCTTTTTAAAGAGGATGGAAAAATCCTCGGGGGTTGCTTTACTCAAAAATTCATCCGTCATAATATGATCGGCCTGAACTCGAGCTACTCGGTCCATTGTATTGCGTGTCTAGAGATGCGCGTTATATCTCATATGAGGCACGAAAGTTGTCTCCTGTAAGGGCGTTGACTCAACTGTTAGTGTGTCGACCAGGACCGGCGACGCCATGTTTACCTTGTTTTATTAGTGTGCTTCCATAATCTGAGATGCCTTCTTGATCTCATCGATGCCTTACCTTAGTCACAGGATAAACAAGGTAAGGTAGTGGTGAATTAGCGCACGGAACCTATGGCTTTTACCTAAATAAAAAAACCGTCTGACGAGTGTCTCGTGTATTAGAGGAAAAGCTCCTCTAAAGCAGTGTTATTTAATTTCAAGTCTTCTACCTTTGTCGCCACGAGTCAATATAGCTATTGTGTATGTATTTGTGTTGGTAATGTAAGCTAATTTTTCTCGTATTGAACTTAATTCTTAAACACTTGCGTGTGAAGAACTCATTTGAGAAGGCGCTGACTTGACAAATGTGTTCGTTTCGAGACCGCTATCATCTTAAGCATGTGGCCATAGGTCGTAATGACCAGTAAGTTCAATTTCAGTTCGTCGTATGTTTGGTGTGAAAGGCACTGTGGGGACTCGCAACTCCGCGCACGTACGTCAGGCTCATGATGTTTTGGAGGAACTGTTAGGCCCCCGTTCTTGCCCTCACCAAGATGTCATCAACCTCCATTGAAGAGCTCTTGCTCACGGGGGATCTATTTTAGGTCAAATTCTCGTTCAAAAGAGCCCACTTATGAAGGTCAGCAATCATCGGGAGCAGCTCATCATTTAAAATTCATGCGGACTGTAGTGCTGGTATCAAAATTTTATTCGGGTTGTGCTAAGATAATGAGTCATATTCTCATGGTTTATTAACAAAACTGGGAACCAAGTAGAGGTATTCAGTCTACGATCATCCTCATCGAAATCTTTTAAAAGAACTAGAAGAAGATGAGGAGATATGAGGAAAACCAAGTAAATAAAAAACTATGGGTGGAATAAAACGTGTAAAATTATGAATATTCCAATGCAATGGAATAAGTCCGATGTAAAAAGTTGAGATATTGTAACGTGAGACCCAACTTAATGGGTGACAGGAAACTAACTATTTCATAAGTGGTGCGACCCCGTCTGCGGAAATGGATACCTCCACGCTGCCCCATTTCCATTCCTAATAAGTATCCAGAGCTCCCAGACATTTCTATGAAGTGCGTGAATGTCAACTGGATTTATGACTCTCATTACTATCGTGCTGTCGTTAATGTCATGTTCTCGCAGTTCAGAATATAGTTCATACCCGTTTTGAAATGCGTCTGCACAAGATGTGCTGCTGAAACTGGGTTAATTATTATTTTTTCGAATACTCAGTTTTCCAAGCTTAATTTTTGGATGAAGGATAGGCAATCGCGAATTGGTAAAGTGAACTGGTCTTTTTTAACTCCGTATTTTTTTATTAATTATTTAACGAATAATAACATACAGTGCATGCTTGTGTTCTCGTGTGACATAGATAGGATACAAAGTTCAAGTGATGGCTGAGAGCTTTGTCACGAAGCACACTGGGTGGTGCAACTGTCTCAAGTTCGACGCACTTACATAAATATTTTCATTAATTGATTAAGTTTATATTTATTGTTGACTTCTCAGCCGTGAAGCCATTATGCTCGACAAAGGCTTTATTGTTGCACCAAAAGTGAGTATATTTAGTTAGCGATGTGTCCTCTTTTGGCTTGGTTATGGAGGTCTGGGCGCCCAATAGTCGTGGTGTCTGCCCTTATATTGACAATGGATGGCGCGTACGTACGGAGGAAAGCCCTTGTCTATCCGTTTGTGTCCCCTGGCCCGTTTCCAGGGCGGCACGAGGTCTGGACCCTGTGTGCGCGTGTGTACCTTCGACGACGACGCCCTTGTGTGTTGACGCTCTGTGTGAATTGTGAGCCGTCGCGTGTGTATTCCAGACGATCTAACTCTCCTGCAGTGGAACATAAAATTTATCCTTAGGGCTGTTGCATGCAATTCTTCACAGCTGGGTGACAGTTACTTTTCCGTCTACCACGTTTGTTCTTGAATGTATTTCATAGCTTCGAGTTCTCCTACCTCAAGATGAAGGCTTGAATGTTAACGCGCTCTGCTACGTCTTTGTGTATGCCGAAGGAAGGCCTGTGCGTGTACCTTGAACACCGACGACGCCCTTGTGCCGTCCGCCTCTTCTTTAGTCCTCTTGGAAAGAAGTCGCCAGCAGCAGCGCCGGCGCCACGCTTGCACTCTGGCGCCAAAATCTGCTGGCCGATCTTCGCTGGCGCCCGAGCTAGCGAACGGCGCCACGCAGCGGCCTGGAAAGCGGCTTTCCTTCTCTTATTTATAATGAGCGATGGCACCCTAAATGCTGCCAGACGTTCGCTAATGGCTGAGTCTCGTGTGATTGCGTCCCTTGAACGCCCTCGGCGACCCGATCTCACTTAACGTTTATGGAAGGAGTCGAGCCAACTCTTTTTCTCTTCCTAAGACACCCACGGCAAAGTATTGATGAGAGAGGGCCCTACTCTTAACTTTTGGTGAAACTTATGAGAAAAGTATAATTAGTGGGGCGTTCCTAAAATGAGGGTAAGATTGTTTTTTTCATCTTTGATTTTGGAGAAGGAAAGATTACAACGGTCGTCAATGTTTTCGAAAGATTTGCCCTATCTGCTATTGAACAAATTGCTGGTGACGTAATTGAATTCCAGGGAGTAGGTGCGCACTTTCTTGAAGAAGGCGGTGCTCTCTTCACATCTGCAATATTCTACTTTGTAAGTTACATTTTGACCATTTGAAACCCTTGCTCTGTGTTCTGAAATATTACTGAAATAATGTTTTTTTTAAACTTCGATCTTATATGTGCGTGGTATAATTTATGTTATTTCACTACTTCTTCGTTAGGGAAGCAATTATGAAGGCAGCGCTCGCTTCCCAGTGGGCTGCAGAAAATATTTCTGGTAGTGCGCCAAGTACATGGGAATAGATAAGCGGCAGGGCAGGTGAAGTAGAGCGGACGCTCTGCCAAGCTCCCGGTTGTGTTCTTTGTGTTCTGGGATCGATGAGGGGATGAGGGCTGGTCTAACTGGTGTGCTACGAGAGCGCTCGTGCTTTGTTGTCGTGCATCACATTCAGGAATCGAGAAGAACTTCGTTTGGAAACAAGCTTTTGTCGTATCGAAGTAGAATTAGGAATTTAAAATACTGAATTGAAACTCTGAAATCATGAAATTGAGTAACATATCAATGATTGAAGCTAACAGCCCACATCCTTGTAGATGATTGTTTTTTTTTCAGGTGTTTTGACTTTAATCTTCGTCTCGGAAATTTTTTTAAGTTTCGGTAAATTAGGATATTTTTGTTATTATTTGATGTGTAAATAATACGTTAAATATATCTCCAATGCGTAAAAAAATATTTCCGTTGATTTGCTAGGTCATTAAATCAGTAGTGGGAACTTCCGTGAATGATGGAACTAGAATTTAAACTTTAATTATATTTTTGATAATCTTTGTCAAATGTCAATTCTAGAGTCTTGCTTACGTGCACTTCAATACCTACTACGCCTCCATTGCGCAATTTCTTTTTGTCGAAAATGAGCGCGGATGGTTTATGAATCTAAGAAATGAGTTCATCAATCACTCTTTTAGTATTGGATTTCGTTATTTTTATGTAACTGTAAAGGACCAGCACACAGCATAGTTGTACTTCTAGGTCGCCACGTGTCACGATTCGAAAAATTTCGGTTGCTCTTTCTGTTTCTTGTACCTGTTTCTTAGTACCAAAAATGTTATTGACTGATTCGTGCTCTGACATTCTCCACGAGAAAATGTTTTCCCTCAGTCCATTTCAATGAAAGTATGTGACAAAACACATTTCCGAATGGACAAGTTTACATGTAGATTAGTTTCACTGTGAAGTTCAGAGAATCGGTTGCAATTAACAAAACAGGAAATTTGACTTGATGCTTCAAATGGATTGCATCGGTCAATATAGTCTCCTATCAGATTCAACTATCTTCTTATTTACGATTTGGCCCTGAAAGGAATATTCTCATTACGTTTCAGTTTCTTAAGACGTATGTGGTCGATGTGGACCCTAGTCAAAATACATGTTAGGAGCGTTAATCGAGTTCTGAAACAATGAAGTCTACAGCTGGCTCTCTTTTTGTCACCAACCGTGTTCTTGGCAAAAGCAAGCGCCGAATTCTCAGGCTTGGGCAATGGTTCTCAACGGTACTTGTGTTGTTGTTCAGTTCAGTGGTCCACGTGTTAGTCCTTCGTTGGAATATTTTTCATGCCTGTCCTTGCAGTGCCTTACAAAAGACCACCCGAATAGCTCTGTACATTCGGAAGGACAGCTGTACAGGTGAACAGATGCATAAGCTGACTTAGCTTATGAGATGAATTTCGTCTACGGACAGAGGATTTTGAACTTACTATACCATGTCCTGGGTTCGTCTCGTTTTCGTTTTTGTTATGACCGCCCATTTCCTAAGGAAAATATTTTGAGTGCCGCAGTAATTGAGCTTATTAATCTGAGTTCCTTTTTATATGCGAAACTTCTAAGTGCATCTTTGAGAATCCCTCTCTTCTCCTTAAATGAACTCATGGTTCTTTGGTCAAAAACCATGTTTTGGTACATTTTACGGCCCGCAAGTTACTTCCTCTTCAAAGCTACCGCGCTAGTCGCGTGTTGTCCATTAGGGGAAAATGAAGGCCCCCCACTCGAACATGCGATGTTGCGACGATTGAGAGTGTGAGTAAGGGCGCCAGTTTCCCTCTGGCGCCAGAAGCGATCGTTCCTCCGCAGCGCTGGCACCAGGACCAAGGCTCGCCCTCGGCGCCATGCTAGGGGCGAGACCTTGCGTCGCCCGACGCCTCTCGTTGTGGCAGACTGCCCTCGTGCTTCATCGTTCTCATCTGCATTATTATGAGCATTGCAATTATTTCTAATACTACACTAGTTTCTCTCTCACCTTGCTTGAATACGCTATAAATGTTGGCCTCTGATTTCAGGTATATGTACATTCACAGTTGTATTTTGTTTAGGTGGATCCTTTTGTATTGTTTTTTATGCTTCGCGTACGAATAATGTAATGGTTATTTAAAAGTACTTTTAATATGCGTTGTTAAATTTTCGTTTGATTCCCACGTAGCATCATGAGAAAAATTATTCAAATCTGTTCGCTGAGGATAACGATACGATACGAAAACGATAAATCCGATACGAGATTTTACGTGAAAAACGTCCTGAGAATGTGCCCTCTGATTACAGTAACGTATGATTGTAACTTAGGAATAGGCTAGCGTCCCTGTGCCGTTGAAAACGACCCCAAATCGCATCGGAAGTAATATAATTTTCTGCATCTGTTACGGACTGCCTTCTCTGACTTGGTCTGGGTGATGATGAATACCTACCTAAGAATCGGGGCCAATTAAATTTCCTCGAACTGATTCTTTCAGTGCGTAAATAAAAGGTTTTATACGCTAAAAAGATATATATAGACTAGGCGTATTAGTACGTAGTGTAGATCAATAAAGGGTAAAAAATACAAAGATGAAACTTGGTTGACATCTCTGAGGTTTGGCGCCGTGAGCGCGATTGCAGTCCTGGCTAATGGCGGAATGGGGACTGAAAAAAGGGCAGCAGGTGCTACACCTAATATTTTTTATCTTCTGTTTCTATTTTAATATTGAACATGCGTATTATGACATATACGTTACTTTGTGTGACTTAATCTTTGCCTTAAAATCGTGAGTTACTTCAACAACGGAATTTTTGTGTTTGTGTTTGGTTTCGCTTGTTGAAGATGTCGTGTGCATCTCGAAGAACTCGTAAACCCTAACCTCTACTCTCCAGAATGGTGAACAATATGTTAGCAATCATGACTTGTGAGGAAGCTACTCTTGCTTCCGTCTCAAAAGGAAAACAAAGATTTTCGAGATCACTACTTGTCATGGCTTGTTTGTCTTGGAACTGTACATGTAACTCGACCGCTGTGCTGTACGTGGCGTAATTGTGATTTTCCTTAAAGGTTATTTTTATTTATTAAAGTCCCTCAATAATGGTCCACATTATTTTTAGCATGGCGGTGCGTGGAGAACTCTTGCCTCACAAACACTGTGTGACGATCTTTGACGATCTCTTTTGTCTCTCATTTACTTCTGGATTGTATTGAATCAAGTTCTGTGTCAGGAAGTTGTACACCACAAATCAGGCATGGTGTACCCAGAGCTGGGCAGCGCTACTTTGAAATGTAGCGGCCGCTA
>VOMN01019631.1:0-19352 GCA_014899125.1 Orchestia grillus
ACACCCACACCCCGCACCCGACTCACCCAAAGCGTACACCTTATTTAGCGCCCAGCAGTGCCCAAGTCGAGTGCTCCTGGAGGAGCTGGTGCAGGCAGTCCGAGGGGACAGCAATCCTCATTAAATATACTCTAATGTAACTCAGCGACAGAGGGTTTACCCGTTGCTATACTCGTACGTCAGTTGCTGGAAGCCTTGGCTATTTCGTAGTGAGCTCTCACTCCAAAATATTTATCTCATTATGTACATCAGTACCAGACATGCAAGTTCTCTGATCGCATTTGTGAACCGTTCTGTGAATTTATCCCCGCAATTATACATGCTACGGCGTGGCATTATCTAATCAATTTAATTTTCCAATTTGTAGTTCAGAATATGTTTTCAGAGCTTTAGCTACGCAGACAGCGTCAAGCGTTTCACTATTCTGTTCCAAGCTTTGACAAAGTCACGCAGTAAGCGAGCGCAAATCTCTTGCTTTCATCAGCTTTTAGACATCAGAGCGAACGGCAATTTGTATCGTTCGTCACTAATGAATGCAGAGCATTAAAATGAGTATCGCTCAGGCAAACATCATATTGGCTCTTACTGAATCTAGCCGGCTAGCAACGATTGCATTTAGCCTCTAATTTGACTAGAAATGCTTGGCTCTAGATTTGTAGTAATGTCTCGGCCCGTGCTTGAAGAAGTAAATCACTCCGTGTACGAGTGTGTCACTGTAAAATTTTGAAATAATTTATATGTTCATGAATTCTAAGAGGTGTTTCTCGGAAACTAACGCGTACAAATTCCTGCTATAGATTCGTAGATTAAGGCATCAACTGGAGGCAAATTGGCTTGTTTCATGAGAGCAAGTGTACATTAGTAAATGGATTTGAGGCACGACGAGTTTTTGCCTGGTTTTGTGAAGCAGGAGGCTCTGTGGCCATCATAGATCATCTGGCGCCGGCTGTCGCGCCTGCCAATTTTGTAAACCTCTGCTGTGGCTTTTACCGCCGGCCAGGTCGGGGTGGCAGGGCACGCTTCTGGTGTGGCAGGGAGGCTGTTTTGGGCCTCGAAACAGGCTGTGGGCCAGGCTGTATCAAGGATACCATATTGGACTCAAAAAAGAGGTTCCGTAGCAGGCCAGAGACCAGGCTGTATCATGCATACAGCTTTAGGCATAGAAATTCGGTTGTTCATTGAAACGGCTGGGTCAGGACAATGTTTCTGATGCCATTGTTCTACTCTGTTTACTAGTACAGGGTGGCCCATAAGCAAGGTACCCTCACCCACGACGGTAGCACTGATACTGTGGAAAAGCTCTGCACTCATTGTGGCCTGAGTGCTGAGCCTTGTGGGACTTTGAGAAAACAAGTGACGTGCACGCGCGAGTCCCACAAGTGACGTGCACGCGCGAGTCCCGCAGCAGAGCATGCAGTAGGAGGCAGCCCTCGGCCCTGCAGCTGCCGCAGCACGGAGTGGGCCCCTACAGCTCCGCATTAGGGTGCCCGCACACCAAAAGCGTTAAAGCGAGAAGATGGCATGCGAGAATGCAAGAGTGGCTTGAGAACACGGTAATGCATTCAAGTGCACACACCAAAAGCGTGCATGCGCGAGATTGCAAGCGTGCTGAAGATGGTCTTTTAGTCTTTCATGCACTCTCGCTTGCCTGCACTCTCGCTTTAACGCTTTTGGTGTGCGGGCACCCTTAGTTGTTCGCTCCCTCAAGTGCCGGAATTAGAACCCTCTGTGCGGCCGCTCGAAAAAAGACCACTAAACGAGAGTTGAATTTCTTCGTGAGTTAGTTGCTGCAAGCTTTGCAAACGGAAAGATAATATTTTTCGCGGCAAATTTTCAAAGCAAGTGGCACAGTACGACTGGCTTCGAGGATCTACAGATACGAGAGCTTTTAAACGCCGCAAATTATCATTTTCTCATGAAAGGAATCTGGGATTTTTTTAGTTTGCCACCGAACTACGATTGCTGAGAAAATCCACCAAATATCCAAAAATCGATGAGAAAATGGAAATATCAAATTTTCTCAAAGGATTTTTGCATTTTGCCGACATCACACCGAGAAATTATTTTATCGTAGAGGCGAAGGAAAGCTTTCTTGTCTTCTGACAGAATGAAGAGCAATTTCTTCATCATTGACACATCATTGGGACGTGATATGTTCTGATGACCCTCAGTTGGTTCATGTGTAATACAGGGTGATTAAGCAAAGGGTCGAGTAAAATTTATTTAAATAACTTTTCAGTGCAGCAAAGTTAATGATAGCTTTTCCACTCAGAATTATAACTTTGCCGCGCTGATCACATCCCCCTCCAAATGTTCAAGCTATCCATCGCTAGCCCTCACTGCACGTCTCAACCTATCGGTTTCCTAACTTCACGCTGCACGGATACTTCCTGGTGGATATCTTCCCAGCATGGCATAAGTTTGGCTATAAAATCGTCAACATTTTGACGATTGAATGAACAGGTTTTACTCCTCAAAATACTCTAAACAACGAAACCCATGGGGTATAAATCTGGTGAAGAAGGAGGTCACAACTACTTGGATCAGAAACAAGCCATGCTGATTCTCCTCCAAATTCAAACAAGGTTGAGCGTATTGGAGGTGGTTCCACTCTGTTGAGAAGTAATTCCAGGTTCACATAATATTGTATGGATCCAAAGAATCAAATTATCTTCTTCAATAAGTCCAGATATATGTGCTGGTTTATTTTTACCCCTTTCTCGATGATTTTGAGAGGAGTTTTCTACCCTGTCGAAGTCACACTACCCCAAACCATTACAAAGGCCAGTTTTTGGCACTGGAAAGACAGACGTTTTTTCACAGGGATGCCTTGCACATGGTCAGTTTGGCGGTTGTGGACTGTTTCTACAGTGAATGATTTTTCGTCAGTCCACAATACTGGAGGCGGGAAACATAGTTCAGCTTTTTAAGATGCTTCACTCGACTCAACCACTTTGCTTCTGTGTGTTCAGATAGTAGATGAGCCTTAATTTTATTGAATGGTAATAGTTTTAAATCTTTCTTCAGTACATTTCGCTTGGTACCATAGCTAACAGAGGCTGCTGAAACGAGTTTCCTAATGTTTCAATTTGGGTCACTCTGCATTTTTCTTGTGTTTTTATTCATTTTGAATGTTCTAACTGGCTTATTTGAAGTACTTCTCGTTCTTGGCAGGTTGATGCCTGCTTTTGAAGGCGATTCAAGGCCTCATAACCGTCTGCTCTGCTCAAGCCAGGCATGGCACGTCTGAAATTTTTCTTAGTTTCTTCCTTGCTCTACTTAGTTCACTAATGCCTTCGCTAGTTTTGCTCGTAATTACAAGACACAGAACATAAAGTTTTGAAAATATATATTTTTGTTATACGTCATACTATTGAAAAATTCCGACCACATTTCTGAAAACTTTCTATTTAATTTTTTATTTACAAATATCACAAAATATGTTGGTACCTCGCTTCTTCACTCCGTAGACATGAGCACCAGAAGCTGTGATGCAGCTGCCCTCATCTCCTGATGAGACCATCACAAATAGGGGGAATTCTGTGCTTAGAACATCTGGGTCGGACATGGTGAGCACTTCAACATGACTGGACAGAGAGCGTCTATTGCGTGCACGAGGAGACAAGTCTCATCTCAAGAGGCAGCAGCAGCAGCAGCATCGCTCTTCTGAAGCTAAAATTCCTCCGTTGTTCGGGCGCTCGCGTGTCATTGTGGCCCTAACAAGGCCACCGCAACGAAGACGGCTACTTTTATAAGGAGAGCCTCTTACCAAATTTTCCTCTAATTGCCATACGAAGGAATTTTATGCGCTCGAAATTGCCCTACGGGAGATCAAGGCGACCAAGCCTGTGGCTGCCGAGCGAACACTGCCACACGCCAGCACCGTGCGTGTGGCGGGAGAACACCAACATTCCGCCAGCGCCGTGCGTGTGGCGGGAGAAGAGCAAGAACCAACACGGAGCGATGTAGGGCTCGTTGTTAACGGGCTGCTTGGAAAAGTCGACAGCCAAAGCCGAAAAGTGAGCGGAGAAGTCAAACTGCATAAAAGCTCTCGGCTTGGGTGCTTGTGAAGTAAATTCTCTGAGCGGATATTGGGTGTCTCAATTTATTACCAAGCTTTCGGATAAATAGCTTAAAAAAACTGGATCTATTGTGGAAAATATATCGTTTTCAGTTGATATTGGGCGTGAAATGTTTCGTGGCCCGTTGCAAGAAGTGGGAATCTCAGAACGAAGTGGACTGTCCGTCGGTGGTGGACTTGAAGTAAACAAGCAAGAAATGAGCATTCATTACATGAAAATGTATTACCTTTAACTTTTCAAAATAAATCCTGAGAAATAAGAACAAAATTTTTTACTAATGATGGTTTAATAAGTTTAAAATTCATTGTCATGCGTTTAGCATTTTTTGGCTACTTATTAGGGAAATGAAAAGTTGTTGGGAGACATGGTTTTCATGTTATCGTCCATCACGAAAATTTAGATTTCCATGAGGATTTTCTGATGCGTGTGGGGGATTTATGTACACTGTACGTGATTTCCGTGTGTGTTAATAAATCAGCAAATAATCAAGAAAATCTCAACTGCAGGGAGGAAAAACAATTCAATAATAAAGCACGTTAAACAAAAATAAGTGTACAATGTCAATGCCACAAGCGAGATCTGATTTATCGTATAATAGAATAATGTAAGCTGGTTTTTTATAAACGTATTCAATTTCAATATCACTTTACGAGAATAGTACGTTGGAAATTACACTAGAAATATTTTTTTTTATTCGGTGTACGACTATATTGAACATCAGTACAGGAACCATAAAGTGGCTCTGTTACTGACACCACTGAAAGTTTACGATATACGCTTCGAAATGGTGTATAACAAAATTTCAAATGACACCAGGAAAAGAATATTTCAAATTTATGAAGAAGGAAAAGACTGGAAACGAATTACGTGGCTCATTTGTGACTGAACTTATGTTTAAATAATCATGTACAGAAAGCGAGAAATGTATTTTGCGTGTCAATTTCCAACGTATTCATCTCGCGACGTTATATCGAAATGAAATGAGTTTATAAAAACCCAGCATATATGTATTATTCTATTTTACGACGAATCAAGTTTCTTTTGTGACAAATCAGATTTAATTTATGAAACATCAGACTTCGTTTGTGACTAATAAGATTTCATTTGCGACAAATCGACAAGTACGGAATGTTTGAGCAGAAACTTGTAGAGGAGAAACTTGTAGAGGAGCAATTGTAAAGAAGAAACTTGACGAGCCGAAACTTGACGGGCCAAAACTTGTAGAGCAGAAACTTGTAGAGCAGAAACTTGTAGAGCAGAAACTTGTAGAGCAGAAACATGTAGAAGAGAAACTTCTAGAGGAAAAAATTGTAAAGGAGAAACTTATATAGGAGAAGCTAGTAGAGGAGAAACTTGTAGAGGAGAAACTTGTAGAGGAGAAACTTGTAGAGGAGAAACTTGTAGAGCAGAAACTTGTAGAGCAGAAACTTGTAGAGCAGAAACTTGTAGAGCAGAAACTTGTAGAACAGAAACTTGTAGAGCAGAAAAGTGGGAGCAAAAAGTCTCATGCGCTTCCAACAACGATGGAACTTCTTACATGGAAGGGTAAAATTTCTAAAACATTGAAACTCAACAAACGCGTAAAAGTTATTTTTCGCAATAGATGACACAAGATCGGGTTGCAGGAAATACAACTCCATATTGTGGCTGCTCAGCACAAGTGATGGCGGGCTTCCCTTTCACTCAGAATGGACCGAGTCCAACACCTCGAGTGGAGTGCTTCCTTTGGGGCGGGAAGGGAAGATTAAAAGCTATATTCCTAAGAAGGCGGCACACCAGTATGGCCGGGTCCTGGGTGTCTGGACTACTTCTAAGGTATCCAAGATACCGTAGTTGGCTAATGGATGACCCAGGCAGTTGCAACGGTCCATTGGCGTTTGCTTGGGCTGAGGAGATGAGGGGACTCTCTTGAAAATTGGGAATACTTGTTTTGGAATTTGTAATTTCTTCTGAATATTTGTTCTGGAAAAACAACGATCAGCGTCTTTTCAGAGTCTCAGACTCTGAGGTAACATTGTTCGATGAAACTCGACTTCCAACAAAACACGATTTCGATCCGCTTTGATAATGATTCCGAATAAAATTACGTGATTGCAAAAAATTACTTTCCATTAGTAGTATGCTTCAGCTGCGTTTATTTCTTAAGAAAAACATGCAACGATGTTTGCTAAGCTGAAGTGCAAAAAAAAAAAGATGTTTAAAACTCTCTAATAAGCCAAGTCTGAAACAGACTGCAGCACTCACGTCAGCTGCTACCTCCCATTGCCCTACGATTCCCTCGTCTTCCACCTCCTTGTTATCAGCCAAAAAAGCCAGCGACGCCCTTGCTCTCGCGTGTACGGAGCACAATTGTCGGAATAATTGTTTTTTTCTTCACCGTGACGTCCTTTTGAATAGAGGCCAATTAAGGCGGCCATTGAGGCACGTTCAGCTCTGCATTGTGTCGGGGGCAGCGGCGCCGTAACCCCGCCCGGTCGACACGTGTGACACATTGTGTCGGGGGCAGCAGTGCCGCACCCCGCCCGGTCGTCACGTGTGACACATTGTGTCGGGGGCAGCAGTGCCGCACCCCGCCCGGTCGACACGTGTGACACATTGTGTCGGGGCCACCAGCAGAATGGAGAATATATTTACCCTGAATGGAACGCTGAAGTTCAGGTGTTCCTCTGGATGTTTAAATTTTACCCTAACTGCGACCGTGAGTTCTAATGCAACATTCACAGCTTCATTTTTACCTTCAATGCATCACTAAGCCTGAAATCCCACACTCACATTTTTTTTACCCAAATAATGTCACTAAGAGTTCGAACGTGTCAGTTCTCAATAATTCTATGATATGTACTTAAAGAGAACTATCTCAGCAACTAACTCCAGTGAAAATTCAGTTTTAAACTCATCGGAATTTTGATTACAACACAAACGTTTACTGCATAGGTCGCTGCCCTGGCTCCGTGATCCCTCTCTCATGTAAGAGGAAATTATGAAAGCTGTTTCTCTCAAACTCACGCCCACTTAAATAATATAGGAGAACTATTGAAAATTGTCACCCTTTTCATCCTCATCAAAGGTGAAGGTATATCCCCCAGAAAAAATCAATAGAAGGGAGCAGCGCTAAAGTTTAGCCCGTGGCCTTCCGAGCTCCATAGGTCGGCCGCAGTGAGGGCACCTCCCATTGATATTCTCGAACACGCACGCCTCGCGACGGAGATGCAGCAGACAAGTCAAGGCTGACTCCGGCGGCGGGTGCCTCCACAACACAGGAGCTCGTACATAATTTGCAAGTCTCATCAGGAGGCTGTGGCTCAGCGTCCCGAGGGATGGCTGGGACCGCTAGGGCGCAGCTAGGCCGGATTTGGCCCGCAGGTAAACGCTGTGGCAGTAGAGGGTGCGGGCATGAGGGTGAAATCAGTGCAATAACGGTATTACCGAAGAATTATAATGAGTTCGGTTCAGTTGAATGATTCTGATGACCTCATCACATCAGACTGGAAGTGATGAGCAACTATTCTGCCGCAATTGCGGGCTGCTTGGCTCGTTGTAAATCATTTACGAGGGTGAATCGATGCAAATAACGATGAGAACGATGAGCACGTGGTAGGGTACGAATGATGATGAGGATATCTTCGATATATTGAGGAGTGGTCGCCATGTTTAATTGAAAAAGTGCGTTATGATTGATGTACGATTTGACACAAGTTTTTCAATTCGTGCTTGGGAACACACGCACACTTCGTGTAGACACGCACGCTTACTCGCTCCAGGCCCACATGCACACTTCGTGCACGCACGCACGCAGTCACTTCGCCAGGCGCAGCTGCGGTCAGAACAGACCTCGTGTCTCCCACTCCAAATCAAGCGAGCCAAACTGGGCGTTGAGCGTTTAATGATACAAACCCAATGAAACATTCATTAAAATTAGCTAATTTTGATGACTTTACGCGATCGATGGCTCAGGTTTGATCAAATGCTCCAGAAGAGAAAGTGAGTCTGGCTTGTCATAAACATAAAGTTTAGTCGGCTGAAAACAATGAAATATTTTAATACATGTTAAATTTTCGGAATGGAATTGCCGTTCATCAGCTCTTACCTATCCGAAGGTTATATAGAATTCCCGTGAATAAAAGGGATTTACTTTTAGCATTAACGAAAGCATATTCTTTAAATAAAAGGAAAGTAAATTCCACACAAGAGAAGTATTTTCATGCAAGATGAAATGCTTCTCAGTTCTTTTTTTCCAGTGTTGAACGAGATAGTTTCTCGACATTAATATCAAGCTCTGTATGTTTAACGTTTTCATATTTATAAGGTCACTCATGGTGAATAAAATTTTCGCAACCAGCCACATCACATGGGTTCACCAGACCAGTAAAATACCAAGTAGCAAGTTCGAAATGATAGAGGTTTTAAGCAGCTTTTCGAACGCTGACGAAAACAGTAAATGAAGTGTCTCCGATGCAATGAAACAAATTTCCTGAGTTATAAAAGGGGACAGATTTTCTAGTGCACATTGAATAAAATAAATGCGGGCTTCCGAAGAGCACACGTTGTTCGCCGTGTTTGTTACGCGCCGTAAATGAATCACGATTAGGAATAGATTAGGTTATTTAACAAGATTAGGAATCTTGTTGAAACTCTACGGTTTTTGAGACCAATATTTAAATTACTTTTATCATCCTCCATTGCTAAAATATTTACGTTCTTTTGTATACTTACTACTCGATGATAAGTCATTGCTTAATGTATTGGTGTACAGATTTACTTTTATCTATTTATTAAATATATTCGAAACATTGCATTGTTTGTTACAGGAATTTAAACCTTTGGATTTTCATATGTCTTTTGTGAGTTCATACATATTTCAAATTTTTATACGTTGGATTGATTTACTGTTCATGTAAAAATTTAAATTTACGTATTTGCAATATAGAAACTTCTAGAGTGTTTTCCAAGGTTTGAAGTTGCAGTGAAAAGTCGCATCCAAGAATTGGATTGATGTGTTTTTCTGCGACTAGACGTTGATTTTTATGATCGATCTCTTTTTAGTATTGAACGTCAGCTGCGATATTTCAACAAATTCTTAGAGGTACTGCAGAATTTTTTTTAGTCAAAATAGAAACTTTGCTGCAAAATTAACGTAAGCTGAAGGTTCTGCGGGTGTGTTATGGAGCATTCATAACACGCGTAAATAATATAGGAGAACTATGCAAAACTCTAAATTTCATAGAAAAAAGAACTCCCGGTGCCCACATACGCCCACAGAGTGAACCCCGATGCCGGTTTTCTACTCCTTTCCTTAAACATCGCTCGAAGGTTGGTCACGTGAAGGCAGAGCAGGTGCAGAGAGGCGGGCCATCAACGCTTCACTGTAGCTCAAGAAGGACATCTGCGAGGTTTGGTGACTACACAGTTATGTCATTATTTTTACGCTTGTTCATCTCATTTTGGAATTGATTTCAATTGAGAGGCATTATTTTGTAAAAGGTAGGATATATGAGGCACTTATGTACGTGTACAAACAGAACGCTCCTCATGATTTAAAAACCAAAAGTGTTGTAACTCATCACGAGACAATCGTTTGAATTCTGTCACGAATAAAAACATCTTCATAGAGCCCCCGAGCGGCTGGCTTTCCGACAAAGAACACTCGGTCTGGAGACTGAGCTATGGAACAGACACGGATTTTGGTCAGTCTGCTCTCAGATCACATCCTTGCGGGTTGCGGGGTTCTCAGATCACATCCTTGCGGGTTGCGGGGTTCTCAGATCACATCCTTGCGGGTTGCGGGGTTCTCAGATCACATCCTTGCGGGTTGCGGGGTTCTCAGATCACATCCTTGCGGGTTGCGGGGTTCTCAGATCACATCCTTGCGGGTTGCGGGGTTCTCAGATCACATCCTTGCGGGTTGCGGGGTTCTCAGATCACATCCTTGCGGGTTGCGGGGTTCTCAGATCACATCCTTGCGGGTTGCGGGGTTCTCAGATCACATCCTTGCGGGTTGCGGGGTTCTCAGATCACATCCTTGCGGGTTGCGGGGTTCTCAGATCACATCCTTGCGGGTTGCGGGGTTCTCAGATCACATCCTTGCGGGTTGCGGGGTCTCAGATCACATCCTTGCGGGTTGCGGGTTCTCAGATCACATCCTTGCGGGTTACCAAATTATCAAAGGGAAACGTCCTCCGGACTGTACTACACAAATCCGCCTACTTATCATTCAAAATTAACTTACATTCAGTGTCTCAAATCGGCAGCACCAGCATGGGTCCAACGTAAGATAAGTTTTATTAACATACTAATAGTCTGAGTAGTACCATCTTGGCCGAAGGTTGAGTAGGATGTTCTTAAGAGTCGAACTTAATAATTTAGGGTTTAATATTGCTTAATTAGTCATAGGTTATGGTATGATGATAGATCGTTTAACTTTACAGTGCTCTCATACCATTTAAGTAATTTGAAATGGTTTTAGTGTCCTCAATTCCGTATTTATTACTAAATGAAACGAGCACTGAAAGGCTCCATTCATTGACTCAATAATTTAGAATAATCAAATAGAATAGAATAGAAAAAGCAAAACAACAGGAATGGGCCAAATGGCTCAATCTTGGGCTTCTTTTAATACACGAGTCCCGTGCCATCGGACACCAGTCACGCACAGGCAGCCGAGTAGATGTGGGGAGGGAGGGCAGGACAACTCATAGGAGAGGTAGTTTTACCATCACCCGTGTTCTGTGATCACCATCACTACCATTACCTATTCCATCTCTGCAAAGGAAAAAGAAAGTATGCTGAAATAAAAGAATCTCACTCACATTCATCGATTTTTATGCACAAACATCAGTACGTCCACTTTTACGCGAAACAGCGGGCGATTTACAATTCTGGTATCATATCTTTTATAAAACTTTTCTTTGCGTCATTAATAATTCCAAATAGTGACCTTAAATCAGTAGTCTAAAATGCTGGGGATTCTTTACCTCGTATTTATCTAGATAATTTTTTGAACTTGTCCAGAGTGCCGCAAGAGACTATATTTTTCAGTAGTTGGTTCCACATTCCAACAATTTCAAATCTGAAAAAATTCAGAGTCTCAGATGTAATGATGAACTTTCTTGTTACTTTTGGGTTGCTATTTCTGAGGCAAACGTTGGCTCTTTCGAAGATCCCTTGTGGGTTAACGTCAATGAAGCCATGAAAGTATTTGTGGGTCCTTTTCAGTTGACCCTCAAGCGAGATGAGTCTCAGCCGTTAGAGACGCTGTTCGTAGCTGTAGTTCCGGAGATCAGGGATCATTCTTGTGCTTTTGAGCTGAAGTCGCTTTAGTTTATTGATACCTTGTCACAAGGTAGGAGACCAGAGTTGTACTACAGATTCCAGAAGTGGTCGGGCTAGTACTTTATAGAGAGGTAGTACAATGTCTTCGTACTTATTGTCAAATAGAGTTATAGGTCACATGCATATTCGTTAAACGCAGCTTACAGCTCGTTTTCCCTCTAACATATGACATTATGATTGAAGTTCACGAGCAAGACTGGCGATATAAAAAGGAATAAATAATTTACATTTGACTGGTATTTCAGTTGAATGAGCTTACTTATTAGCATACCACGAACCATTTCAACGAATAGTTTCCCGGGAATAATGGTGGTGGCAGTTATCGAAATTTAGCATCGATTTGAATGGAATGTAAAAGGAAAATGAGGGCACAGGGATTTTATGTAGAAGGGCTACGTTTCATTGATCCTCAATCATCTGCACAACTACACGTAGTAGGTCCACGGCAGGTGTCGTTTGTCGCGCACGACTTTTGAAAGCGCACCCAGCATAGCAAGCAAATAAAAACGTGGACCAAATGACTTTAAATACAGTAAAACTATTGGTTCATAAAAATAATTACCTTTCAAGAGAGTTTAAAAGCAAAACTTGAGTTATTCACTTGGCGATATTAAAAAACTATCACTAAGAGAAATTACAGCCTCTCTAAACGCAGCTATTCTACTTTGAGACGAAATGGATAAATCTCGCCGTGGATTTTGAAAGTTTTGCTCAAAAGTTGGAGATAACGATGCCGAGTTGGAATGGCTGACAGTAACAGCTCCGTCTTCTTCAAGATCATAAAAGTTAAATGTTGGTAGCTCAATCCGTGGACTTAGTGCCAAACTTTTGTGGTATGGAAGTCGAAACTCTTCGGGGAATATTTTTTGGGCAGAGTTATTATCAGAGTACAACAGCGCTAAGAACTAGTTTTAGATGTAAAAGTTAGTGTAAGAATTTTTTGAGCTCCATTGTAAAGGATTTCGAGATAAATATGCTACGTGTATTGATACTTTTATTTCTTTTGCCTCGCCTTTGCTCCGCTTTCGACCTCGCAGGAGTAATTTTAGACAGGTTTTAGTTAATATTTTGACGTCCGATAGGATAGAAAAGTAAGTGAAGAACAGTTTTTCCCTTCACCTGTATTAAAGAGAAGGAAATGAAATACAATTATTGCATCTGTATAGTGATTCAAAGATTATTGAACTGAATAATCAAGAGCCAGAAACACATGAAATAAGAGGGACTGCTTATCATAACTCAGAAATTTCCGATCTATTTTCCTATGTTTCGAAATTTAATAGGTAGCTATATTTGATGAGGAACAGGAAAAAAATCTTCAAACATTGTTTGTTGACTTTAAAGCATCAGACAACCACGACATTGCACAATAATGGAACTGAGTTACATTTGGAAAAATTCAATACTTTTTTAACAATTACAGTGATGCAGGGATTGGAGTCAGAACTTTGAGAACAGGATTTGATGAGTAACTTGGGTCCGTTTCGTGAGTACTGGGGAATTTTTAATGATATTGAGTAAATCTTCAGTTTGAGCATCGAAGTTACTTTAAATGACGTTTAGAAATATTCATTTGAAATATCAGAACTTATGAAATTCTCCACTAGTAAACGAGTAACTACAAAGGAAAACATTTGTGACAAACAGCTGCGTGTGACCAATTATAATTTTGACTAAGAAGAAAATATGCTTGAGTTACCAGACTTATTAATAGTTGAGCCAGGATTTACGTCACTATTTTTGAAAACTTCTTCAAAATCTTTTAGCACAACGGAGCCAGCTCAATAACACGTACGCTTCGGTGTTAAGCGTTTTATTCAGCAGGAAATGTGCTTATAGTTTTACACTTCACGAAAGCTTTGTCTTTCCAAAGATGAATAAAAGGTAATGGAAGTTAAAATTGAAATCGTTAACGAATTAATTGGCTTGTTATCTCGAAGAATTAATTTTGCGCTGTGTTTGGCGTGACGAGGGCTAAGCCTTGGAATTTCGACCCAAGAATTAGGCCGCTGTAGCCTTGCCATTATCACTCGGCGTAATTTAGCCAAGTAGTATTTTAGAGGCCGCATTTCCCACACAGAATTCGAGGCAACAGCGGTCGCAACCTCTCCATAAATATGGTGCCGTAGTCATGCTACGCAGCGGGCGGCAGCAGCTGTGGAGCTCTCAATTTCCACTGGGTCACCATAGGCAATTGTACACTGTATTTCTGGTGCCTAGGACTCCATACGCTACAAACTCGGCGAAAATATGGAGTTATACACAAATTTAGGTAAGGAAGTGAAACGAAATTCAAATGGTCAGATCTGTACGCTGCTAATATTCAGTTTGGGAAAAATATATCGAAAATATTTCACAGTCCTTTGGCCTTATTTTATAATATTTTATAATTCTTGTGCGTGCCACTCAGTGTGTGAACTTCCCTTCGGTTGAAATTGTCAGTCATACAACTCTACGGTTAACGCACCGAACATTTAACTATGAAATTTGATAAACGGTATACTGACAATTCAGAGCGGTGCACAAAATTGCGTCGAAAATTTTAGCAGTGCTCGAGAAACTTTGATATAAAACAAGGAATATATTCTTCCATTTTTTATCTTTTTCGTCGCTCTATGAGTTTAAGCTCCTTATTGCGATGACTTTTTTCTGACTCCCAACATTATAACATCCACCAATAAACTACATATTCACCTTGCTTCGTAAGATAATGTACGAACATTCAGGAGAATATTTTAATTCACTCTACATAATCGAATCAGAGGTTCAACATCTTGGCAGAAATTATTCTAGAGTCAAATTAAGCCCCTCAGTTGCTCCTGCTGTTGTTGTGGCTCCAGTCACAAGTTTTAATTAAACCTGGACGTGTTTGATGCCGTCTTTAAATACGCAAGTCTTTGAAAACTGCCCTCAGTTTCAGCTAGATTAGAAGTTAGAAGAAGACAAAATGCAGTTTCTTCTCACAGTAGACATTCTCACATAAACCACACAGTTTCTTGTTTGTCATTACATGGAGGCACGAGACTCATACATTAGCGATAATAAAAATCGAGACTTTTGCTCCGCATAGTATGGGACCTCCCAGACTACAGCCAACTTGAACCTACAGGTGTTGTGACTATAGTAGAGAGGAAACCGTGAGGTGATAGCGTAATACAGAGACGTTCCTGGTCTGGCCCGAGGGAACTGTAAAATCATTACCTATAATTGCATCCATAAGTGTCAGCAGCCAGGCGGGTGAAATATACCTGTGAGATCAGCCTGTCTTGAGGGACATGATAGCGCTTTGCCTGGAGGCACTTGAGGATAATTTTGGTTTTCACTGAAATTTTCAGTCCCACTTAAGCGATGCGCTTCAGGTAGAGCATTGCGCACAAATCTGACGCGCAGTAAACAAAAAAGCGGCAGTAAAATGAATTTTGCAGTGAGCGAAGATTGAAGAGTTCTCTGTAGGAAAAATGATTTTTTGTTATTGCTAGAAAAAATAGCCTAACTCATTTTCTAGTTCCTCTGAGACCTGCAGCTGTCCGTGCTATCTATGAATGAACCAAGCAACTCTGTTGCATCAGAGCAAAATTTTTAAAACTCCATTAAAATCATAAATGTGCAAGCAGTTTGAAAGAAATTAGATGATTGATCAAATATACGTCAAAAGAAACAGTGTTATGCAACAATTATGTCCATCCAGCCGCCTAATCCGATACTGTTGAAGCGAAATTGAAAAGTGAGATGTTACTTTTACCGATCCAACTCTACTGAAGCATCAGTATCTCAAATAAATTCAAATGGAGTCAAAAACTTGGTACGATCCAAACTTTATCACTGGCGGGAACTATAAGCCATGGCTCTTACCACATGCTGGAACTACCACAAGCTGGAAATACCACATACTGGAACTATTACATCCTGGAACTATACATCATGGTTCTTCTTTACAAGTTGGTCTCCGTGCGCGTCTGGATTTGATAATTAATCCAGAGCATTTGCCTGAGCTCTAATCCATGTCCGTAATCTGGGACGGTCGCTGGGGTCTTCCATCTTAGTTAAGGAAGCTCGTAAGTCTTGGTGCTGGCAAGCCGCCCGCTCTCGGCTGGACGGCGTCCCCAGTTCCAGCCAAGATTTACGCAGGCCTCGCCGGCTGGGTGCCTTCCTTCTTATGTCCCACGTGGGAAAAACAAGTCCAGGGTTGTACAAAACTTTGAAAATGAGTTTCCTGTACTATACTTAGTCAGTGGAAAGGCTTGCAATGTATTTGGAAGTTTTTTGCTTGAATCGCTTGTAATCATGGCTGGAAAATAATGTAGACCAAGGTTTTATGGGTGTAAAAAATGCTTGAGGGACGTTATGATAGTTTTCTGATGCTAAAACGACAGCGGTTCTTACAGCAGCTCAATAAAAAAATTTCCTGCTCTTGCTATCTTAGTCCAATCGAAGGAGGAAGTACCTTCAAATAAAAAACAAAAATATTTGTCATACCTCATCACCTACCGCCTTTTGTCAATACGTTTACATAAAAAGTAATATTTGGCTTTATAGATCAATGATATAAACATCAACTTTTAATTGATGAAATGAGCAATTAAAGAACAACTTATTCTCATGGCCTTCAGTTAAGCTTTGGCAATAGAAGAAAATTCAAAGGGAGTGAAATACGGTATGAGTCTGACGTCGAATTTCCTGCTTCTAGAGCCGACGTTTAATTTTTCATTAGCATATCGTATAATTTATTCCAAGTCAGTAAACGCGTCTTGTCACATTGTGAGAACATATAAATTTTGCATGTCTTAGAACGAATTGAATGAACTTCTCAAATACTAACAATGTTCCAATCTATTACAGAGCTCGCATGAAAAGTCTCTGAAAACCTCGCATATGTAGCTGCTTTCGATCTCGGTTGTCGTGTAGGAAATAATATAGACCAAAGAAAACTTGATGAGAGGTATATAGACCCTAGCATAATCTATTTCCCAAAGGATGAATCTGAGAGAACATAAAATATCGTCCCCAGGGTATGGAGGACATGAATATTCGGATGACAAGTCCCTGGCGTTCGCATTCTCCAGTGCAGCCAAGATCAGCACTCATTTCAGGGGAACACGAGTTGGTGTCACAGCTGCTGCTGGGGCGGTGGACTTGGGTGTCCTGGGGGCAGCGTCCTCTCAAACGCAGCACGCTTGATTTTATGCCTCAGAAAAACTGATCATTTCTTATTCCTTTTTTTCAAAATTCTACTCACGTAACCCGTGGAACATACTTACGCATCGAAAGCTAGTTTGGAAAGAAAATTGATTAATTCCGACACAGTAGACATACAGAACATCGTTTAATTTTCAATGCCTTAACGCTAGTGACGCGTAAGGGATGTGAGGTTTAAGCTTCCTTTTCTAAGAGAAATACCTCTTAGTTCTTTGAAAATTAGTTTGCTGCAACTAGAATTTGAGCCCTTACTTCGCAGCTGTGGGGCTAGCACGGTACTAGCACGTCATGGAGCTCTTGAATGAAACCTTGCGTAGAGTTTGTTGTGAATATGGCGATTTTGAAGCGAATATGGCGAATTTTGATAGGCAGTAGAATGAGTGCAGTTTTCAATAAAATATTATACGTTATGCTCGCTAAACACGCAGCATTGTGCAGGCACGCACTGAATTTCATACGCAGCATCACACACACAACTCACACAAAATGTACAACAGCAACAAAACACACACAGAATACAGCACACGGAGCAGTAGAACAGCACTGAAGTGCGTCAGTGAGGGCTGCGAGCGCGGCGTAAGGCTGACAGCTGATGAGACAGCGGCGATAATCGCAGTCCCGCCCAATGTCGCCGCCAGCCTATCGCTCGTCCCTGCTCACAGCGTTTCATTTGGACCCAACTCGCTCGTGATTCATTGAGATAAAGTTATGCTCCCAACGCAGCGCGCCAGGACGCGATCCTCGTGTGAGTTCATTTGTGCTGTGATTTGAGATGTTTCGTCTGGGAGGTCTAGGGAGGCCCCCGGCAAGCGTCGTAATATAATTACAGCCTGCTGCAGCAGGGCGCTCTGTTAACACAGCTCATTCGATCTGCATGAGTGGTAGAGGGGCAGCGCTCGGTTAAAAGCAAAGCGAGAATTTTCAACCTCGGGCTTGCAATTCTCTGACCACCAAATGCGAAATCTTTATGTTATCACTTGTGTATCATCCCTCATTCACAGGTGTTACCCAGGCCTAAGTTCTGGAGCTACCAGGTGCGTTGACCTGCTCCCACCACCCAGCAGCACAGCCTCCCATGTCGAAGCAGCACGCGCACCGCCGTGTGAAACACCGTGCAATGAGCTGACAACCGCTAGCTCCGAGCGAGACCGGAACACAACTAGCACAGTAAAATATTAAATGTTAGTCGCAGCTTGCAGGCGCTGCTGCGAGCGCGGTGTAATTTCGCTTGAAGCTCTCCGTGCGGCAACTGGCGTCGCTGAGTTCAGAGCGCCCATTGCCCTCGCGTCCTGAGCGACCTCCCGTCCTTGCAGGTCTCCACTGCAGACGCCAACTTTGATTTTTGGCTCATTTTCAAAACTCATTAAAAGTATAAAGCCAATGAGGATTCAGTGGAAGGCCAGTCATTCAGAGCCGGCAAATGAAGTCATCGTCAGCAGCGGCGGTGACATTGTGGCGGTCATATCGAGAATAGAGGCTCCGGCTGCGGTCCCCATTGCAATGCTCTTTTAATTAAAGCCGCTTGATTAAGGCACCAAGCATGCGGATTTGCACAAATCTTACTTCAGCGTGAACTGAAAAAAGCATCCCAAATATCACAGTCTGGTCACCATAATTTATTCAGGTCGATTTGAGTCGCTTTGCAACAAACGCACGCGAAATAAAAAAAATAATGTGCGCACGTTTGTATTCAGGTTGTACCATGCTAGGGACGAGGAAAGTATTTGCGCTCTATCAATTTATTGCCAAATTTGCTCATAAAATACAAGCCGCCTGCACGCACCTGCATGTACAATAAGAGATGGTGTCGGTACAAATCAGGAACGATTAAATTCGTATGAAAATTTTGGTGCCTGGAATACGTAAATCTTGGAGTGTAGGTAGCCTGGAAACCAGTCGTGAAAGTGCAGGGAAACATCGGGTTTTGAGTGAGTTATTTACTGAGCAAATCGGAAGTGAGGCGTCAGAGAGAAGTGGCAAAAACATTTATTTCAGCTCCAGCGTTGCGTGGTTGCCTTGACACATGTCGAGAGCCTTTCTGAACTCGACAGGAAACTTGCTCTGGGCAGGGGGATTGACGCCGGCAATACCTGATGTACCAAAAGACATCGGTGCAAGAAATGTACAGAGACATCGGTACAAGAAATGTACAGAGACATCGGTGCAAGAAATGTACAGAGACATCAGTACCAGAAATGTACAGAGACATCAGTACAAGAAATGTACAGAGACATCAGTACCAGAAATGTACAGAGACATCAGTAGAAGAAATGTACAGAGATATCAGTGCAAGAAATATACAGAGACATCAACACAAGTAATGTACAGAGATATCAGTACATGAAATGTACCGCAACATCAATACTAGTACTGTACCGGGACGATTGTGTAAAAACCATACCGGGTATCAATACAGGAGAACACCGGGACGTCTACGAAGGAAATTTAATGGGAAATCAAAACAAGAAATACACCAGGGCCTCAATACAAAAATTACACCGACCCTCAATACAAGAAAGACCCCGGGGCCTAAATACAAGAAATATACCGGCACATCAATATAAGAAACACAACGGGACTAACTCTAGAGAGGCTAGTTTGGCAACTTAAAAAAAATAAGAGCTAGGAAATACATACATATTTTTGTCCCTGTTACAGAGTTAGAGTTCTCCCTGCCCCACCTCCTGCCGTGGCCGTAACAAACTCCCCCTGCCGTGGCCGTAACAAACTCCCCGTGCCGTGGCC
>VOMN01019636.1:0-15784 GCA_014899125.1 Orchestia grillus
TATGATATAAAATTGACGCATGGTATGTAAAAAGTTGGCCACCCCTGCACTAAGATCTCGAGGCACTTTGAACGAGAATCTCATTCCTCACACATTCCTAGGAGCTGTAACACTAACTGGAAAAAGATTCCGGATAAAAAAAAAAGAGATTGAAGCTTGTTGAGTCGATATTAGGTTTTTCGAATTTCCAAATAATTTCTAAATAAAATGGGGAACTACGGCTTCCCATCTTAATATCTTTCTGCTTTTTTTACATCTAACCCATTTTGCCACGCACCCCGTCTTCAATCACATTTCAACATTCGTTTTAAAATGCTCTAGCTAGCAAAATTCTGTAAAATATCGGCACTACGTTAATTGCACGCGAACATCTTTTGAATCAAGATATAAGACAAGCTGAACCGCAATTACGATTTCAGATTGCTCACAAGATTTATTTATATGCAGTAGGGAAAAAGAAACGCAAATATAATCGAGAGATTCTTCTGAGACACAGATTTGGAGGCCATGGCCTCCCGGGACAACAATCAGTCATAAAGCGCAAAGTAAAGAATTGGTAACTGCGCATTTTGCGTTTCCATACTTTCAACCACTCAGACATTCTCACTTGCCTAAAACTCACGTAGCGGCACAAGATGTTGGCTACCTAAGTAAAGAATACCTAGCTAAACTACTGAATGATGATTCAATGAATGGCACAAAAATTCATAATTTTTTTTAACTAACTGGAGGTATTTTCAGCTCAGCGTCCGCGCGCGTTAGGGATGCCACCCGGCGTCTGCGCAGTGCCAACGATCGGAAGTAAATCCACCAAGGAAACTATCAGGCAAGAATTGCAAAGTAGTATTGGCATTTTCAAGAGCTGCACTCGTGCAATGGGACCCTTGTGATGAGTGCCTAACATCTTCCGCGAAAGTTTCTGTAATTTTTAAAAGAATTTCAAGTGAGTTTCCGGAAACAAACCGAGAAACAGGTTTGACTTCTTTCCTTCTATCTAAAACAAATGAATTTTAAATGATGGTTTGGTTAAGTGCACTTCATCAGTACCGACGTTTTTCTTTATACACATATGATCATTTGAGTAAGTGGTAATCCTCCTGATATAGAGGCAATCCATCATAGTATATTATCGAGAACGGAAGAGCCAATATCTTTCAAAGACTACCCTAGTATTTAATACAGGACGACAGAACAAATATCCTTCAGGAAAATACGCTCTCGCTCGTGAAGTGTTGTTTTTTACAGTTGCTCAACATGTTGCAGCATGTGAACGAGATAAACCTTTTTACCAAGAAAATACATATATTCAGGATCAAAGTAACACATAAGCACTCAAAAAAGGAGATTTCGAACTATCGCTCTCCAGTTCAAATATTTGGTTCGCAGTAAATATAAATATGTGCATTACATGTTTTCCTCCAGCAACGTTGAAAAACTTATTTGTATAATCACCCCTCGGGGTGACCTCCATTTTCACGGCCGTCACTCACACACAAACTAAACATAATAATGTAAAGTAACAGTAAACTTTAGCACTCATTTAGGACATGGGGTGTCATGTACAGCTCGTACAACTAGTGTCTAATGTATGTACACAAGAACGCGCTGTCGTTCGGAAAATAAAACTGGTTCCTATTGGGTATAAAAATATAAAAGTAATTATACATACGTACAACAATTTTGTCAAATGAACTCCTAAATGAAATTTCACAGAAGACGTAGTCCAAATACACATGCTGAAGGTGGCGTCGAAAAGAAATATGACAGTCTGTTTCTGACGCTGACTCACGGAGTCAAAACACTTAGCTGTTTGAAAAACACAAAAACTCTTCAGTTACTTACATATGATACAACACACCAATTGAAGAAGGGACAGTTATGTGAACAAGATTAGTTAAGAACCTCAATCAACGGTCACCGTGAAAGAGATTTTTCAAAGAGGTCAATGTAGAGCACGTTTAAAATTATAGAAAGGTTAATACCCCAGTGACCCTTTATTAATATTTAGATGCCATTTTTAAGAAGTGAATAAATCAATAGAAGTCATCAAAATGAAGATTTATCCAATAACTCTATTAGATATTCCGCAGAAAATTTAAGGACTGTTTCCTCAAGAAAGTAATCCTTGTGAATAGCATGTTCCCATGCAGATACAACGTTGTTTAAGGTACGTGCTCGATGACTCCAAAGACAAATTTAAACTGTACTAAAGCATAAAAGATTCAAAAGCGAAAACTGTTAGATCGAGAGTCTGGGACACAACTAGTTCTCGGGGCTAGTAGTAGTTGTAGAAGTAGTAGTAGTAGTAGTATAAATAGCAGCGCTTCAGGGACTCGGGCTATTTTGGGTCGAAAGAGAAAGAACCATTTAGTATAGACAAAAGAGATCGGGGAATCTATACACAAGGGGTGTCCACACAGTATCCCCTGCGCATAGGAACAGCAAGGTAAGAAAGACGAGCATGAAAACACAAAGAATAATCAGCGAAGACAGCATAAAAAATGGAAAGAAGCAAAGTAGGCTTGGAAGGTAGAAGCCTAGAAGGATTATTTACAGCTGAGGTAACTTGACAGAATTCCGCTGGGTCGCCAGTTCCTATAGCATACGACCGACAAATCTAACTTAACCCTAGTGCCTAGCCTATGCCCCCTGAGGGACTTGGGGCTTGGCACGCTGAAACATGACAGCAGCACAGAGCGTTGCTAGAAGGCCGAACCAGCCTTCTCGCTAGCAAAAGTTGAGGGATGGGAAAACGTGGCCAGTGAGATACGTCAGACTCACAGCAGACCCTCTGGAGTGCCACCACGTCGGCTGCTGCAGGAGCGAGAGCTCAACGAGGTCATGCCGAAGTCGTGTGGTCCGTGACAACGCTCGTCACGTATTTACCGAAGAGGCACACTCAAAGGCACTGAGATAATAAGGCTTAATACAAAACATCACAGAAGTTTTGCAACATGGAATTAGAATTTTCTATTTGTGCATTGAATTTCGATGCAGCCGATATAAATTAGTGTCGATAGGTTAAATTAATAATTTATTAAGGTATATTAGTCAATTCTCACTCTTAGTGCCCAAAATATGATTTATAACGCTAGATTAACTCATCACAGATTTACACATAGATTGCTCATACGTCTAAAACAAACGTGGATCTCACACGCTCGTCCAGACACGCAGTCTCCGTACACGTCAAAGTTCATGACGACAGAAAATTTCAGTTTCGTGAGGGTGAAAGTTTCAATTGGCCTAAACTTTGAAACAGAGCGGGCAATGCCTGCAGGTGTGCACACACTGCCACTTTGTGGGTGCCACAGAGCTCGTTTGGTCGACCAATGGACGCTCGGGAGGTCCCTGACATGGCTCGGACAGATCGAATAATGCTTGGACATACGCAGCACTCCGCAGAATTTGAACACTATTGCAGCACATATGCACCTCTACAACAGAGTTTTAAAGAATGTGACTCTCAAATACGAAGCTTTAAATACCATTAAGATTCAATTGAGTAATTTGTATAAGTTATAACCGCATAGGAATCACCAAGAACTTGATGGTGCAATACGAGTACTAACTATGATGGGTGAATGAGCTAAGTTTGTAGTGTGGCTCCGTCAAGCCCTGCTCAGCTTCTCACCAATTCCTTTGGACGTCAACGCTAAGCAAGAAACCCAAGCGATTCAGCGTCTCTAAAGGAACGTAACATTTTTTTCAAAAATTATTGACTATTTTCTGGATTAGGCCGTCAGCACTTGCCCAGGAAGATTTGAGAACACAACATAATCTTAAGAGAAAAGTTTACGATGAACTTACAGAAGTCGATCGCAAGTCCGGCACGACTTTGGACTCACTGACAGATAAATTTACGGCGTTCTTGTTATTCTCTGATAAAATTTTTACTGAAGATATTGATGCTGAGGATTGACCACTAGAGGAATTGGTTAATGGCTTAGAATTGAGAGAAGAGTTAGTAAGGCGACAGGAGTCAGCTGTCCTTTGATGGAAACTCTCTAGTTTTAGGGCGGCACCTTTCAGAACGTCATTCTGTAAAGTCCGTATTTTAGATACAGAATTCTTAACTTGATTCACGGGGTCAATATAGGAAGACTGAGAAGTTTTAGGAGCACTTTTGTCGGCCAATTGCTTCGTTTTTTTGTTGACCTGAGCCTCGAGGCTTGCCATTAATGTTATAAGGTTCTCCAGTCCTATGAGATAACCGTCCTCGTGTGAGCCCTCGACCCAGGGCACTTTGTGGGACACAGACACAGCGTCGGGCAGAGGGATGCTCTTCGCGAAGTCGATGAGCCACACCTTGGCGTCGTCTTCATTGTGCACGAACAGCAGCGAGCTTCCGATCAACTGAAAAAGGAAAGTAAAATAAATTCATTGTAGGTACGATCATTCTACTTCGTTTCCAGTCATATTGAATAGGCAATGAGGTTTCGAAATGATATGGCATTCAAAATTATGGTTAAAGGTATAGACTACAATATTAGAGAAAGCAATTATAATTTGACCGTGGAATGATGGAACATTTTAATAGTTCGATCAATGTTAGGTGCAGCACAAAAGTCTCCGAGCACGCACCATTAGAGATGCTGCATTTGCTGCGCGTGCTCTGGCACAGTGCTAATCTACGAGCAAATTAACTTCCGCACCTTTCTTTGAGCCTAAATTCAAACACCTAGAAAATATTAGTTAGGGCAGGCATATAATCGTCATCGTAAAATTAGGACTACTCTCACGCTCACCTCGTGGGACTTGAAGAAGTCGGACTTGTCGAGTACTGCTCGAATTTCCTTCAATCGTTTCAGGTAAAGGCTCTGAAAAAATAATAATAATAATAATATGAAACTAACAATAACAAAAACCTCGGAATAAGTTATTCTCGCATTGCTCAGCGGTATGATAAGTCGCCAAGTTATTCATGTAAGAACCAAATCTTTACGACTGAGAGAAAATGAAGACAGAGCTTTCGAAACGCAGAATAAGTTGATCGAGGCAAACATAATTGAAATAATATCCTCTAAAGCAGTTCAAAAAGGTAGCAGACAGACTCAGCAAACAGACTCAGCAATCTCGGCATCCAGGAGGGCATCTACGGACTTACAGGAGCGTGGTCGCATCCCTGCAGGAAGGACGAGAGGGCTGCCAGCACCTGCTCCTGAGAGCGTGTGGTCTTGAAGTCCTTACTCGAGGTGCCGTCACTCTTCTTCACGCCCTCAATACGGAAGCCGAGCGTCGCGGTGGAGGAGATCGTCTCCCGCCACACCATGTACCTGCACAGCACAGACCTCTGGTTTACTGGCGCGCCATCATAGGAACCTTCAAATTTTCGATTCATTGTTTCTGACTCAGAAGGAAGACGAAGTTAATGGTACTTTTTCAAATTTGGTTGGAGACGTTACGTTTTGGTTATTATTTCAAGAGTAAAATTGGTCTCACCCTACACGCTTGAAGGTCTTGCATGATATACTTTTCAGTCAAAGACGTTTAAAAAGTTTCGAGCTTACGTACAAAATCCATACAGAGCACAATGGAAAGTGAAGTGTATTTTTTTCTACTACATGGTCATTTAACTTACCGGTTTTGATAGCTAATTAAGTCCAACTAAGCGCTTTTATGTAAATTTCAGTATAGATATAGCCTAAATTTCAAGTTATTTCGTCACGTTGAGCTAGAATTAAAACAACTAAAGAGGAAAAAATTGATGAAGCTGGTGCAGAAAGCAGGGCCCATTACAGCTCTCGAGGCCGTAATGCTTCAGTTCACTTGTGCGCTAATGCTGAGGCCTAAAATTTAAAGAAATTAATAAAACAAACCTGGGCTTGGTGACGGCCTGCGCACGCTGCTCGGCGTCCGACGGGGCGTTAGGGTCGATTTGGACCATCTTGTCGAACATGTCCTGAGGAGGAGACGACGATCATTAGAACCATGAATAACTTAGCGCGTGAAGCTGTAAAGTTGAGTCAGTCACAGCTGCAAAATGGGTATTTCAAATGCTGCTGAGCTTTTGTGTAAGCAGTAACTTGAGATAAGAACCCAAGTCTTGAAAGAAAACATAAAAAATTCAAATAAAAGCATACATATTTGAGCCCAAGGTAGGTAGAAAAAACTCGGTCACTTTCAGGTGGTGGGAGATATAAAAAGAAAATAATGTACGTTTTTTCAAAATTAAATAAAAAGATATTCTGCTAACAGTGCTGTTGAGACTGGAGCTCATAATCAGAGGGACTTTAATGCAAGTGAAGACTTACTTTCTGACTAAGATTACTGAAAAGAGGTCATGTAATCAATGGCCGCAAATTAAATACACGACAGGCGATATCCTTTCAAAAAAAAGCTGAGAAACGCTGGTCCGACAGTGCTGGCTCACATGATCGATACCAGGATTTCCTTCAATCGTTAGGAAAGAAAGAAATCGTCAGAATCATTAGAAGAAAAATGTCAAAGACTCTTTAAAAGAAAGACTCCACCAACAGCTGATAAATTCATTAGGATTCATTAACCAGGATAGACTGCAAAACACTGACACCAGGATAAATTGCAAAACCCTGACCCCAGGATAGACTGCAAAACAGAACGGCTGTTGCACATTTAATGAAGGCGATGCCAGAAGACAACGCCCCATGACAGAGGCCTCACCTTACGCAGCTTGGGCTTGACTCGAGCCTTGGCGAGCTCCTCCTCGAGGTAGGTGCGCACTCCCATCTTGATGTCCATGACGCAGGGGGCGGTGAAGTCGCTCAGCAGGTCCTGCAGCTCGAGGTACTGCTCCTGCTCGCCCTTGTCCACCTGGTCAGGGAACTCGAGTTCTCAAGTGCGGCAAGATGGAGTGCAAAGAAATTGGAGAATGCGATCAAACTTCCACGTAGGAGAAGATTTAATCAAGAAGCTTTAAAAAGTGCTTTAACTTCTACGAGTGGAAGATAATATCAAGAAGACAGTCGAAAAATGCGACCAAACTTCACAAAAATGGAATACCCTTTGAGAATTTTCATGTATGCCATTTGCTAATCGAACGGCGTTTTACACTATGCAAAACAGAGATGAAAATTCTAGCCAATCGTATCTCTAAGTATGTCGCCTAGGACATGTACCTTATTTAACAATTAGAAACAGGGTTAGTAGACACAATATATTCGTCAAAGTTATCAACTGAAGAATACAAAGTGCAACGAAGTACTTGACCCCAGAAGCCTTGTTCATTACAAAACAGGTGATTTCAGGTATCAAAATTTCGATAAAACTTTCAACTATTCACTAAAAAAAATTCTTTTGATTTCACTACTAATAACCTGGAACTGGATTTTACTGGAATACCCAACCCCGTCCCACACGTCCACTCACCAGCCAGCCACATCCCACACGTCCACTCACCAGCCAGCCACGTCCCACACGTCCACTCACCAGTCCCATGTACTCGGGCACGTAAGGCCTGAGCTCGTCCCTCATGAGCCGCTCGAGAGCTCGCTGCTCAGGAGGGCAGAGCTTCTTCATGATGGTGCCCTGCTTGTCGCCCGCCTTGAAGTTCCCTGCAGCCAACGGGGAGTGGTGAACACAAAATGGCACAAATGCAAGGTTCAACACAAAACAACAAGACCAACGGGCTGCTAGCAACACAAAACTAGACCAATGCATCGCTAGTAACACAAAACTAGACCAACGCGTTGGTAGTAACACAAAACTAGACCAATGCGTCGCTAGCAACACAAAACTAGATAAAATCTGCAAAGTATCCACACGAAACTAGTACGTGACTCTGCATCTCTGCAGCGCTCAACGGAGGCAGGACGCACGACGCAGTCGCCTCGGTCTAAAACTTACGAGTCGTTACCAGTTACGTGATATGACGCGAGTACATTCATGATTGTTCATGAAATCGTGACTGCTCATTGCCACAGCTGCACTAGAGGTGACTCATGATGTGTTAATTAGTTCGGGCACGGGATGAGTCTGATTTATCCTGAATTAAATGACTGCCCATTGTAATATCACGATCTTTTCCCACTGATTTGCTATCAATAGCGGTAGAAAATAAATATTTTGAAGGTTTGTGCAAAATAAATGAATCATATTTGCTGCTGAATGTATGTTTTAAAAATGTGTACGACTCTTAATTATGTGGTTTCAACATTGAGATGGCACACACGCCGTGACACATCCGTAGAGTTGTTTCCTGACCGGCCCCCTTGCCAGAGGCGGCGGTGCAGAAATGAAGCTGGAGGGGCCCATAATGTACGTCTTGCAGTCGTGATAAGAGGACAGGCTACACACGCTCGTGAGAACACGGCACTCGCCTCTGACGAGCACCGGCAGCAACGCGCGCTGCCGGCCCGCAGCTGGCAGGAACGCTTCAAAAATCGACCGGTCAGGTTTTGAATTATCACCTACGTTAAAACCCCATATTAAAAGAAAAAAACATGTGTGCAACAAATAAATTATGATTATGCATTTTTTACTAATTGGACCCTTGGTTATAACACAGTTTGTAGTTACTCCAGCAGTATCAGTTTTTCGACCTAAACATCGATTACCAATAGAGTAATCAATGTTTTGTGGCTTTCTTTTTTCCCTGATGGTTCTCATACTGTACAGCAGCCGCTTCTTTCTCCCTCGTTCATGCTTGCTCTACGTGCATCATCTCGGGAGCTGACATTTTCGAGTTGTTTTTCACTTATTTTGGCGTTTCCTTCACGATCTCGATTTACGACATTCGCAAGGTGCGAGTTTCATTATTTCTTATTTTACCCATCCATCTATCTACCTATCTCTGGCTCTACCTTCCATTAGAATGTCCCTTTCTTGTGTCTTCTCCTCCGTTGCATTTATTTCAGCTTTGGTTCCGAATGTTCTGTCTTCCTCGAGCCCTCAACGCTCCGGTGTAAATCTTTGTCTTTTTTCAATTCGCTCCTCATTTTACTTTGCTTCAGGCTAATGATCGATACTAGGTTTCTAAAAATCCGACCAATATAATCGGAGTTGATGGAAATTAATTTTGGTACCGTCACTAAAAGTCAGCCGGCACAAGCTTTATATATACTGTCGATTGTCATCGCTGAGAAATGACAGGGGCGACAAAGCTACAAAGTGTTAACGTTTCTATTTTTCCGACCATTGGAACGTTACTGATTAAGTTGACGCGCGTGCGAGTAATGACGAGTTTTTTCGAATGAAATTACAATAGACGATCATTGACCCGGAACCACCCAATTCAGGCTGCCACTCATTGTGAACACTTGTGAGTTAAAAACTCGTTGATACAGTAAGAAAATTCTTATCTATGCAGAGTGAGCCACAAAAAAGTTCATGAAACTTTACCCCCGTATCTGGTATACCACTCACATGCATAATGTTTTCTGTTTTTTACAGCCTACGCAAGCTGGATATCTGTGCAGTACAAGCCGAAGCATACTACCTTAGAATTTTAAATACGGTGGTTGAGCTTCGTTTAACTCGGTGTGGGTACAATATCATTTGAAGTCATATTTAATGCTCGAGTGCACTAGCATTTGAAAATTTATGTACATACACTGAAGCTGAACCTTTCATAGTGAACATTTGAACCTTCATCCTCGTGCCGCCACCGTACGAACACCAACAGGCTGGTATCACGGATACAGCAGTGCTCATATGAGTCACCCAACGGCAGCTCCGGCACACAGTGTCGAGTAGCAGAGACGTGTGACCTACGTACAGCAAGCCCCCACATCGATAATTCGATCGCACTGCACGTCGTTCAGGCATGCTGTAGGCCTGGCCACAGCCGACTACGCAAGATATGCTCAGTAGGGGTCAAATCAGGCTGAAAAGTTAGCAGGATTTGATTTTGAAATTAGTTGATAACATCTACACTAGATTCCTGAATGTAAACCAAGCCATGGCAGCCTGGGTGTTAGTCCACCAGACTGCGCATCCATCCAGAGAGGAAGTATGTTTTGGATTCCAGAAAAGAAACCAATGAAAAAAGTCAGATACAGGCGATCCTCTAAGGATGAAGTACATATTTTACACACCACTTCCGTTTGTGCTCAAATCCCCAAATTTCTGAACACAAATTTGATGGTCCTTCAAAGAAGTACTTACTTCAGATGTCAAGGATCGCCTATACTGTTTTTATGCAGAGGTAAATAAATAAATAAATCCACGATAGCAACCAAGTTTAAAGTGAACACTTTCCTGCCCCGGTCACGAATAGATCTTAGACAGTCATTGTCACTGATATTTACTGCTACAACGACAGCGATCGAGAGCACGATAGCACAGCCCATTGATAGGTCGGTGAGCAGCTCTGAACATTTCATCAAACGAGTCCAGCAGTACCGCCGCGAGCACCTTCACAGGTATAACGACGGACTTAATTCAGTAAGTGAGATCAAGGTTCTACTTCCAAGGCTCCCTCCATCGATACAAGGCCAACGTAGAGACGAAGGCTGCACCCACTACACCAAGCCCCTGAATACAAGATCATTTTTTGCCACTCGCAACCGCAACGTATGAGATATGATAAAATCAGCACAAACTCCGTAGACTTTTCGCTACTATGTAATGAGCATGTCCCGCTTCGAATTTAAGTCTACGGAGAGAGCTCCCAGCATTTCAGGCGCGAGAGTCGCCAGCAGCGTCAGGCTGGGGATCCCCGGAGGTGAAGCGGGCGGTGGGCCGTCATTTACATCAGATGATCTCATAAAGCGACCGCAAAAACGCGAGTAATAGTGACGAATTTATATTTTGTCAAGAAATTGGAATTCGTCACAATTTTTTAGCGAATATGTAATATAAACTAAATTAAATCTATGAAAATGAATCGTATTCAGCAAACGAATATTCAAGATTACATTGCCAAGAATAAAATGAAAGCGTTCAAAGATACGAATTCAGAAGAAGAAATGCTCCACAATGCACATAATTTACGAGAAATGTACATAATTTACTCATGGGTGATCAGGTAAACAGATCATTAACTATAATCTACATCTAGCATGAAACAATGGTCATCATCAGCAATTGATTTCTACGTGATGAATAGTTAATGCATCGCAGCACTTAACGAGCAGCACCTGAGGTGTGCTGGGGAGGAAATAGCCCACGAGACGTTCTGATGCGTCCTACAGAGCTGCGACGGCAGCCCCAGCCAGCCCCGCTGGCAGGGGAGCAGCCAGGGGAAGCGCGGGTTGTCTCCTTGAATGGGAGCTGAGCAGGACTCGTTCTGGCGGCCGAGAACAGGTTATGTACGTCACTGCCGTCACTGCCCGCCCTGCGCTCGCACGTCTGGCAAACTAATTCGTTGCGGCGAACTATAGATGTTCGCTTCTTGATTTTATGTACTTAGGAATATTTCTCTCCAGCAAAAAGTGTTCCATAGTGAGAGCTTGAAACTGTGTGCTTCCATCGCCATCGTAATTCTACGCGATGCCTCGCAATGGTGCGCTCTGTTCACACGTAAACCGAGTTCAGACTTCAGTTCACAATTGCCACAGACCGCAACTTTTCCATCCAACGAGAGGTTTCAAGTCCACTCAGAGCACAGCCTTGAGTACGTGGAAAATTTTCAAGACGTTGAAGGAAATAATAACACATATTCATAGGTGCACACGTGTTCGATTCCTTTGCAGAAAAGAAGCAGCGAGATAGTCCCAAGTTCCAGAAGCGCTGCTACCTCTCTTAGGTATGTACAACTACTGCTACTACTACTTCTACTACTACCGCTACTATTACTTAGCTGAATAGTCGGCGTCAGTTACAGTTTATCGTGAAACACGAGATATGGAAGCCATTATAAAGCTCCACAGCATTGATTTAATTATTCTTATTCATTACTAAACACTACTTCATCAGTAAATATTAATAATGAAGCAACACACTTCAAGAAATTTCGGATTAAGTTCCTGCATTGGAAAAGTCAACTTTAGGTCGGTCTCGAGCGCTCGCGCAGCGTCACTACAAGTGTGACGACCGGACAGACGCGGCTTTTTACTAGCGTGACTCCAAACCTACAAACAAACTAACGACGCCGAAAGATACAAGGATGTCATTGCGTCAAATGTGCAGGCCTACTGAGCTGCAGGGCACAGTGCTTGCACGGCAGCTAGTCCACAGCTGAAGAGACCCACATCGCTGGGGCAACTGACGGCTCCAGTTTGGCCTGTTGCCCCACCGGTAATCATCCATCACAATCGGAATACCTCTACGCTAAACTGAAAGGCTTACGCCCCGTGTGATTACAATACGGCAACCAAGGATGTATTCTTATGAAAACTAAGACTAATGCTCATGCTAAAAGGCGAAATGTATATTGCGAAATCTGAAGTTTTTCTTGTGCCTACCTTTAGCGACGAGCGCGCGTTCAGTATAAGTGATAGCAGCAGTAGTGAGGATAGCAGCGCTTCAATACCTTGGACCATTTATAGTTCGGACTTTGAAGAACGGGGAATCTATGCACAAGGTGCGTTCCCGCACAAGATCCCATGCGCATAGAAACCAACTTTCGATAAAAAGCGAAGCCAGTTCGCAGGGAGTGGGCGTCCGTGCATCAACGACAGCGCAACGAATGCTGAGGGCGGTCGCTACGCGCCGGCCCAACGGTCTGTGCGGTTATTCGAGCTAGTCAGGTCGCTCCAAGGAGCCGTTGCGTTCGCAGGCAGGCACGAAATTTAACAAGTTAGAGAGATTAAAAACTTCGTATTTTGCATTAACGTATTTCTTTCAAGAAGCATCTATCTATCCATCTAAACTAGCGGAAATATGCCTAATTTTTATTTTTTCTGCAGCCATTACTGAATTAAGGCAGACGTATAGCGTATACCGTTGCTGTCACATCCCTCAGATCGCGTACATGGTTGCTACATCAACGGTTTATAGACCATATTACTTTGTTGATGAGGCTGCATTTAGTTTTGTAAGAGAAACCAGATGCCACTGTAAGTATACGTGCAATAAAGCTGCACTTAGCTCGTTACGACAAAGTAGCCGCATCCTTATAAAACTGAATTTTAAAATCCGTGTAGACGGAAAAAAGCTCACCAGGCGACCGCCAGGTGTGGGCAACAGCTCTGGTGATGCGCGCCCGGAAAGTCTGGGGCACCAGTAGCGCCTCCTTCCTGGCCCACCGCTGGGCGAGCTGGGCCACAAGGGCGCGACGCTTCAGCTCTTCGAGTTGCTGGACTTTTAACTTTTGTTATTTTCTGCGCTGGTTTTCACGCTGCAATGCTATACGGGCGAAAGAAGGGAAATAATTCGATACATACGGCAATTAAATGGGAAATTATTTTTGCAATAAACTTTAACCGAAATGGACCGCCGGCGCGTTTCCCGAATTGTTCGTCGGAATCGCTCAGCGTCTAGGATGGAACTACTACAGAACGTCAATGATGGCCTTTTTCTTGGTGTTTCTGAACGAGCTCTTCGTAGGGAGCTCCATTCAATGGGTTAATGAACCAGCGTGGCCACATTGAGCTGCAAGACATCCAAGTTTGCCATTTGCACAATATCTGAATGAAGAAAGGCATATTCCTTTATTTATCTTCCAGGATAAAAAATGCCTGATGAATCGGGTTAGAACTGTGACTAATTGGCATGACAATAGCAGCACTATGGGATCAGCTGATGCACGAGTAGCTTAAAATCAACAGGGTGTACATTAGGACACTTGTAGACGCAATGCCACGCAGAATTGCCTCCATTAGTTGTGCTCGCAGAGGGCCTGCACCACTTAAGCAGCAGGTGGCTAATTTTTTGTCCGGGGAGCGTATTTCAGCACACATGAAACATAAATTCTCGTGCGTTTTAAATTGCGACACACAGAGCTACCACGATTCTTTGAAGGGTAACACTGCAGCCTGCAGTGCACGTACACTGATTTGAACATCAGTTCAGCTGTTCAGGCGTGGGAGGAGAGCGGGAGAGAAGCTCAGGGATGATACAGGCATCATAAGGTCACGGAGATCACAAATTCGCAACTGTTTTTCATAAGCGAATATACGAATAATGGCACAAACGAAGTGTCAACTGTGTGCTGGGGAAAAACAAAGTCATTCTGTGGTATACGTTAAAGAGTCTCTTTCTGATTTCTAGTTCGGTGCAAGCATATCAATCCCCTTCTAGTATTGCATGTCCAACTTGCCCCATTTCCCCGCGCGTTATTCGATAACAATTCGTGTTGCTGCTTCCCTGCTGCAAAACACTCCGAGAAAAGTTCACAAGTTGCTTGTGAAGAAGTGAGGAGAGACAAACTTCATTTGCATAAATTCTAAAACTCGCATTTCAAAACAAAGGCCCCAACTGCGCATGAAAGTATGGAGACCAGAAGAAACACAGCCGGGCTCACAGCACGGTTAGCTGGGAGCTAAACAGAGGAAGAGGTCATAGAACAACAGCAGACGGAAGCAAACAGAGGAAGAGGTCACATAACAACAGCAGACGGAACTAAACAGAGGAAGAGGTCACAGAACAACAGCAGACGGAAGCAAACAAAAGATATCTCAGACATACAGCAGACGGAACTAAACAGAGAAAGAAGGCACGGAAAAACAGGAGGCGCAAATCTTGTTTTTAGAGCACACCCTTACGAGTCTCCTGAGACATATATATCCCTGACGCTTGTTGTGGTTCACTGTGACGTGTGGTTCAGTAAACTTGTATTAAAATGTCCGCCAAGACTTCAGTGTCTCGCTGCTAGACGAGGGTGAAACGGCCAGCCTATTCGTGCTCACGCCGACATTCGTGATTTTTCTCTGCCACTTAAATTATGGATTAAAAATATTACTTTTGCAAGTTAACGTTATACATTTATGTCCCAACTAAACTGAAAAATCANCTCTCTCTCTCTCTCTGAGGAAAATTGTGACTGTTGAATTTGTAAAAATTTATCGAGTCGGAACTTCAGTTTAGGTCACAGACTCTACGAAACGATTATCAATGCGCAGAAAAAAGTGATTGTGGAAAGTGAAAAAGGGATTGTGAAATTTTTAATTTCGTAATTACCCCTGAGTACAAACTGCGCACATTAGAGCTAGCGCTCCTCCTGGTCCGGATGAGGGCGCCAGTGTTTTCAGCAACACAAAACTTGTCTGAAATTACTTGGCATGCTTCATTTACAGTGCGAAAAACGTAGTTTTTCTTCTAGCTTGCATTGGTCTATAATTAATCATACATCAATCATACATCCAGAAACCTAAACTGGACACCGGCGACACCAATCCTTTGGCCGAGCTGGAGACTGATAGCACAACCACCCGTTCTTTCAGCGTCTCCCACGCAACAGAATAAGAACACCTCCTCACTGCCAAGTATCACGATAAGGAAACGTCAAAAATAGCGCAGAATTTGCAGCACACAATTAACCATTTTCCTCTAGCAGCGCTGGGCAGTGGCCATATGAGGCACCCCAGCCCTCGGCCGGATGCTATACACGATAACGCCCCTGGCAGCACCAGTACGAACTGCCGCACAGCAGAAACATTCTCTTCAACGCAGCAGAAATCGTCACCGCACGCAACTGTTTGATCAAGAATGGCTCGTGTGAGAGGATACGCGCAATGACGTCTCCCATGAATGACGAATTTAATCGATGGATGCAAAAAGAAAACCTGTAGAGGCTTTCAAGTTCATGCGTCACCGTAATATTACTAAAGGCAGTAACGACAGTTTTATGACAAAAATCAATAACATTCCAAAAAATCACATTTTCAATCATCTGTGAAACTATTTACAAATTCCACTACGCCAAAATCTAGAAGAATATGGCTATAAAAAACGCACGATTCCTAGGCCCCGCAGGCACGAGGCA